>JASVEL010008166.1:0-133820 GCA_032618575.1 Nicotiana noctiflora | reverse complement strand
GAAAATCACTGGTTAAGCTGTTTGTTTGTGGGATTTCTGCTCGACTTCTTCTGGGATTTCTTATTTGCTGTTGCTGTGTTGTCCTGCTCGTTTGAAATTCAGTCCTACACTGTTGCATTGCCTTGCTTGCGTCTGTTGCTATTGCTTGCTCTTGTCTCCCTTAGAACTCATCGACTTCATTTTTGCTGAACCAGGTACATACCCTGTTCGACTGAAGATGTAATGCTGAAGTGCTTAAATAAAATGAAGTTGAAGTGTTAAAAATAACAATTGCTATTCTGTATTTTTTTTAACTTACTTTTAATAGTCTAGCATAGCTTGATCTGTAATTTTAAATGTAGTGTAGTATGTATAAGTAGAAAGACCAAAACAAAAACAATGTAATAGATAGATTGATAGTAGTAGCATAATCGTAGATAGCATGTCACCTAGTTAAAGTAGGTAAAACTTTAAAAATAAGATAGTAAATCACAGTCTCAATCATTAACAACTCTTTCACAGTAGTATCGTAAGTCATGATCATATAGTTAATCATATTTTATGGATCTGCATTTAGATATAAATAAGTTTCGAAGGAGAAAAACGTTAGTTCAAGCCATGATTCATTCACGATTGGGTTAATAACACTGTAATGAGCTAAAATTGTAGTAAAAGTCAGTAGTATAGTTGTGCTTAAGTCTTTGAATCACTTAGATGTAGATATTTGGGTTATTGTAATTAAGTAATTGAACTGTTTAAAAAATACTTCACCCAGGTAGACTATCTCCTCTTAATTTCCTAGTGAAGTAATTTCAATATTAGTATAAATCGGTTAGCAGAAAACAAAAAAGGAATAAAAGTAGTTGATTCTCATCGACATTAGTTAACTGTGATCTAGATTTGATATTGACAGTCCTTGTACAGTGATCTTCCTCTTTGATAAATAAAAATGCAATTAATTTTCATTCTCAATTTATTCATATCTGTTTTAGTATGAATTCTTCATGTTTATTGTCATTTAGTTTGGGCCTAATACAAAACATGGGCCATAACTGTGGTATAAAGTTGATTGGGCTGTCGAACAAAGATCTAAAGGCAGTCTGGGTCGCTAAGACCCGGACAAATCCAATACCTCATTGAGTATGGGAGCAAAGGCCCAGGCCCAATAATGGCAACGAGAATGGCCTGGGCCTAATTCTGAAATGATAGTTGAAATATAACTAAGGAAAAAACCAGTATAGATAACATAGTATGTACATATTAAGATTGAGCCTTTAAAATTAAACCGGGACGAGCCTCACATGACACCGAATAGTGGGGCCCCCTTTAGTAACAAAGTAAAAAATGTAAATAGAATCGGGAAAGCTACTAGTAAATTTCATAGCTTCTCCCAAAAGAATTAAAGGCCGATAGACACTATTAGGCACGATGTAATATACCTTCCTTAAAAACGAGTGTGCACCTGGTGCAACTCAAATCTTAAATCCCGGCAAAGCTGAAATATACCAAAAGTCACAGGCATACTGGTTGCGGTGTGACTCAAGGTGTGTTTTCGCGATGTCGCAATTCTATAAAATATTAAAGTAAAAAGTGCATATATGTTGTTAAAATCTGTAATGAATCAAACAAGAGTCAAGAACGACGATTGAGCGACCGTGCTAAAACCACAGAGCCCGGGAATGCCTAACACCTTCTCCCGGGTTAACAGAGTTCCTTATCCAAATCTTTGTTTCACGGACATTAATAAAAGAGTCAATTTCCTCGGATTCGGGATTAACCGGTGACTTGGGACACCATTATTATCTCAAGTGGTGACTCTGATAATTCAAAATAAAAATCCCGAACCGATTGTCCTTTAAGTGGAAAAACTCCTTCCGCTATGCTATTATATCCGTCTCGGGTATTTGAACATCGAGGTATACCCTACAAGCACACATAGTTTTGTGTCCTTTTTGTGGGGGTAGTAAAAAGGGAGGTGTGACAGCTCTGGTGACTCTGCTGGGAATCTTAACCCCGAACTTCGGTTTCAGGGTTTAAGAACTCGAGCTCCTTAGAATTGCCGTTCTTGATATTATTTGATTTCGCTATATGATTTGAACAACATGCTATGTGCTTTATCGCTTTGATACTATATGGATTGTATATAAAAACTGTGCCGAAAACCCTTCTCTTCTTCACCCCCGGGGATGTGCTTACTGGTTGAGACTCCCCTTTCTGTTAAGTCACCCAAAAATTAAGAAAACAGAGGCCGAATAAGTTACAAAGCCGATTGACTCCGTGAGTCACCGGTACGTAGCCCCCTCTTCGATTCGAGTTGTCCGCTCGGGTACACGGTCTAGCATTCTATAAAACTATAAGATGTTGAACATAGGTCTAGGACGATTATTTGCATCATATCTGACTTAGGGGACTCAACACAGGGGTTGGGTCCGTCTAGGACAGGTGACCCGGTATTTGAAAAAGACTGAGCATGTTATGTGTTGCATTTTATTGTCCTTGATCGTTATGCGGATCAGCAAAATTCCCGAGGATAGAAAATTGTTGAAAAGAAAAATAAAGAGAGAGAGAGAAATAAGAGTTAGTGAAAATGGGTATCCGGAAAATCCAAAAATTGGAAAAATTGGTTTTGAAATAATTGGTCAACTAATCTGACCGAACTACGCAGGTTTGATTCTCGCCATTAGGTGGGATACATAAGCAACCCTTAAACGGGTCCAACCACACCTTTAGAAAAGACCAAAATTTTTTTTTTTCAAATAATCGAAGTGACTGCTATTTTTGGAAATGGCCGAATGTCCCGAAAGGACGCCGGAAGGCTGTTTTGGAAATAATTGCCACTTCGAAAGCCATGTTTCTTTCAAAAAAATGAAAACTTGCATTGAAAAAAGATTTTTCTCTTTTCTAAATAAAATCTCCCTAATAAATGTGCAGGATGAGCACAATGTTGAATGAACATTTCTCCTTAATGAATAAAATCCCTTTGGACCTGAGACTATGGTGGCACGACATGGAAACAAAAAGTCAGGACTCGATCAAAGGTTACTTGAAAGATCTCACGGGGATATTGGACATAATTCCCCGAGGCGACGTAATTAGAGCATTGGTCACATATTGGGATCCTGTACACAATGTATTACATCTTCCGGATTTTGAACTCACTCCTACTCTGGAGGAGATTGCTTTCTATATAGGGAAGAATGAGGTCCCCTTAAAAGGAAAATACCCGGTATCTCAAGAGCAGTAACGGTGCATCACTTTCTGGATTCTTTGAAAATTGCTAGGAATGTCCACAACGAGGATTTAGCCAACGGATTTTGCTCCCTGAACTTCATCTATAGTAGGTATGGACATATCGGGGGTTTCAACGACTCCACAAAACAAGTTATGTAGCAAGTCTAACCGAGCAAAATGGGAGGAGCATCGAAGGTTTGCTTTCTTAGTGGCATTTCTCGAAATTGTCATATTTCCGAGAAAAGATGGACATATCAGTATAAAGGTTGCCGGGGTAGCAAGCACATTGATAGTGCAAGACAATTGTACTCTAGCTCCAATGATTTTAGCTGACATCTACCGTGCCTTGACTGCATGCAAAGATGGAGCCAACTTCTTCGAGGGATGCAATCTGATTTTACAGATTTGGTTGATTGAACATCTATGCCATCATCCTTCGTTCTCAAATTATGGTCCGAATGGTAGAACATGTCTGGAAGAATTTTACACGAGAACAAAAGAAGTTGAATTGCCAGAGGGATTAAAGGATTGGATTTCGCATCTTCGATCATTGACCGATGGCCAGATTGATTGGACATATGATTGGTTACCTCTTGACGAGGTAATTTATATGCTGACAGAAGGGTCACCATTTTTGATCATGGGTTTAAAAAGCATCCAACCTTACGCCCCGTACTGGGCCCTGCGACAGTTGGGTAGATGTCAAGTTATACCGAAAGACGGGGACCTCAGTTCACAAGTTATAGAAATCAGTCCGGATGGGCAATTCCCGGAAGCAAAGGTCCGTCAAATTTGGAATGAATGTCAAAACTTGAAAGTAGATACTTGTGTGCAAAATAGAGCCGAGGGGAAGTGTCGTCTGGATATTCCACATGGTATCGACGGGGTATTGAGCACGAGTGGCCTTCGAAAAGACCTCACTTGCAAGATTTGTTGGAGCAATCTAAGGAAAACCAGAATTGGGCGGCCAAAGAAAGTGAATACAAGGCCAAGATCAGCTTGTTGGAAGAACAATTGAGAAACCTCCAGTTTGAAAGTGGTTTACAGGCAGCATCCGACGAGGAAGAGAAAAAGAAGCTGAAGAAAGAAAACGAAATGCTAAAGGCTCAGGTTGCTCAAATGAAAATTGCATCCGAGACCCCCATTCGCTTAGCCCGGGGTGAGAAATTGATTGAGACTCTTCGGCGCAAAGTGAATGACTACAACTTTGACTTGGACAAGGCAGAAAAGGAATTAGTCAGGGCTCGGAAGCAAATAACCAGAGATGCTGAGGTAAGGGCCAAGTTGGTTCAGCAGCTACAGGATAGGCATGAATCTGAGGTAGCTCGACTGAGAAAGAAAATTGTTTCAACCACGGTTAAAAGTAACAAGGTTATCAAGGATCTCGAAGAAGAGAGAGAGCATTGTTACACAACTATGGCTCAATTAGAGTTGGAGCTGCAGCAAATACAGAAGGATAACCAACATACCTTAGATGCTCGCACTGAACAGATCGGCCGATTGCTTCAAGAAAAAGGGGTTATTCGAGAGAAGATTGTTCGTATTACTCAATACATCACCCGGAAGAGTCAGCTGTGTGAAGATATGTCCCAAGAAACCTTTGTATCAGCGGTGAAGTTCTTTGTGCAGCAAGTCATATCTGACCTGGATAGGCTCCAAAAGGGATTAGCATATAGGCCCGCGGCAAGACCGAACGATGTCTCGCAGGCACTAGGAGCATTAATGTATTCTTAGGGCATGCATTCTACTTTTATGTTTCTTTACATTACAACATCATCTTGTAAACCAATATTTTTGAGCTATCAATAAAAATCAAGAGTTGTTGTCAATCCTTTTGCTTTATGTTATTTCTTTTAATTACGATAGGCAAATAAATAGGAACGCAATTATGAAGTGAGGGAAAAGAAAAAAAAAAAAGAAAAAAAAAGAGTGATGATTGGTTCAAATAAGCGAAGGCTGGGATGATGCATGACGATCCAAGGAAAATGTGCTTATTCTAAAACCGTTGCATCTTATCATGCGCTAACCACTAACGGGTGTTGATGTTTGTGGGATTCAGATTCTAGTGGCAACTGGCATTCTGGCTACTCACCCTTACAACACGAGATATAAGAAAACGACAAAAGCTGTGTCACAAGAGATTGAAGCAACAGTCATGGATCCCGCCCAGGAGGAAGAAATTGTGGACGTAGCCGGGATGAAGGAAGAGATGTACAAACTAAAACAACAGATGGTCGAAATGTATCAGGCTTGGTCGAGGGGTCAACCCTTGCCGACTTATCCTGCCAATCCCATATACATCCCTCCAACTAATCCCAACCCTGAGCCACTCACGATGAATTCATCCTCTACATACCCTGACTATCACCACTATTATGCTTCCACTTCCCAAGTGCCACCACCTCTGACGAAACAAGTACCACCCCATCCACCCCAGGTTGCTCCAGTATATGTGGCACCTCCACCTGCTACCCTACACAAATCATCTAGCGAATCAATGTTCCATATACAAGACCCCCACTACTGCCCACTTGAGCCGACCTTCCGACAACACAAATCTTACACTCCGCTGATGGAGACGAGCGAAGAGAAGCTTGCTAAAAATGCAGGGCAAGAGGAGATGGCTAGGAAGGTGAAGAGTTTGGAGAACGCCTTTCGCAATATGCAAGGGTTGGGAGGACAAGTAAGCGTGGCATACAAGGATCTGTGTCTGTTTCCTGAAGTGCAACTTCCTGTCGGATTTAAGTTGCCGAAGTTTGATATGTACAGTGGACATGGAGACCCGGTGGCCCACCTTAGAGGATATTGCAGTAAAATGCGAGGTGCAGGGGGGAGGGATGGGCTGTTGATGGTGTATTTTAGCCAAAGTTTAAGCGGTTCCGCTTTGGAGTGGTACACTCGCGAGGATCACACCAGATGGTTCATCTGGGACGATCTCGCGCAAACATTTGCAAACCATTTTCAATACAATTTGGAAATCATACCAGATAGATTATCGCTCACGAAGATGGAGAAAAAGCCGGGAGAAAGCTTCAGGGAGTTTGGTTTTAGGTGGAGAGAACAGGCGGCGAGGGTAGATCCGCCGATGAAGGAAGGTGAAATGGTAGATTGTTTTTTGCAGGCTTTGGAGCCTACTTATTATGGGCACCTAGTGTCAGCTATTGGGAAAAGTTTTAATGAGGTCGTGAAGATGGGAAGTTTTGTTGAGGAAGGTTTAAAAACCAACAAGATCATGAGTTTTTCAGCAATTACGGCCACAAATCAGGCCATACAGACTGGGAATGGAGGAACAATTGGGAAGAAGAAAAAAGAAGAAGTAGCAGTTGTAGAAAGTAGGCCTTGGAACCGCAACCAACATCATCACCCACCATGACCGTACCAGCCATACCCACCAAACCCACCAACCCCATACAACCCACCAACCACATATAACCCACCAGCATCATACAACCCACCGCCTCCATATTACCCAACAACTGCCCCGCACTACCACCACCCACAAGCCCAAACCTATCCACCACCACCGCCACATGTATGGCGAGCGCAAACCCCGCATAATGTTTACCACACACAAAACACATACCCTTTTCCTAGAGCCTACAGAAACCCAAACAAACCCAGGCCTGACCCGGAGATGAGAAATAGAGCAAAGAAAACATTCACCCCGTTGGGGGAGTCCTATACTAGCCTCTATCATAGATTAAATGAATTGGGAATGTTGACCCCAATTGAGCCTAAGCTTCCAAACCCACCCCCGAAGAACATCGATCAGTCGGTCAGGTGTGAGTACTGCTCAGGAGCACCAGGACACGATACTGAGAAATGTTGGCATCTGAAGAATGCTATCCAGGATCTTATTGATAGCCAGAGGATTGAAGTGCAGGCTCCGGAGGCTCCAAACATTACGCAAAACCCACTGCCAGCTCACCATAAAACGCATATGATAGAATTGGCGCAGGATGAGAGCAGTCGGAAGCCGTCCCAGTCTGTTATGATGATTAAAGCCAGTAGCAGAACGGAGAAGGAAGCTGAAAAAGGAAAAATGATTGTCGAAGAACCAGTGAAAAGGCAAACAGTGGTGGAGAATTTGAAGGTTGTAGTACCAGGCGTGAAGCCAGTATTAACAGTGAAAGGCGCGAGCGTGGAACCAGTGATTATAAGACCGGTGGTGCAGTTGCCGGTGGTGAATACCAAGATTGTACCTTGGAATTACAACAAGGTAGCAGTGATTTACAAAGGGAAAGAGGTATTTGGAGAAATCAATGAAACTCACGGTCTAACTCGGTACGGGAGGTGTTTTGCCCCGGAAGAGTTAAGAAAAATGAAGGCAGTAATAGAGAATCAGTTGAAGAAGCCTGTGTCTGAAGAAGAGGCGGAGGAGTTCCTCAAAAAGATAAAATCGCAGGATTACTCCATAGTCGAACAGTTGAGGAAAACACCCGCACAAATCTCTTTGCTCTCGTTGTTGATCCATTCGGAAGAACACAGAAGAGCTCTGATGAAGATATTGAATGAGGCGCATGTCCCGGAGAAGATCTCGGTCTGTCATCTTGAAAAGATTACCAATAAGATCTTCGAGTCCAATAAGTTTACATTCTCAGATAGTGAATTGCCAGTTGAGGGAACCGAGCATAATAGGGCGCTTTATCTTACAGTGAAGAGTGAGTCAGTGGTTACCAAGTGTTGATAGATAATGGTTCAAGCGCAAACATTTGGCCGCTGTCAACTCTTGGAAAGCTAAATATCACCCCCGGACAGAATTCGGAGAAACAATATAAATGTGAGAGGATTTGATGGTGGAAGTAAGAACACGTTGGGAGACATCGTCTTGGAGGTGACCATTGGGCCCGTGGATTTTACAATGGAATTTCAGGTATTGGACATTGCTGTGTCTTACAATTTATTGTTGGGCCGACCATGGATCCACGCAGCCAAAGCAGTGTCGTCATCCTTTCACCAAATGGTCAAATTTGAATGGGAGCAACAAGAAGTCGTGGTGCATGGAGAGGAAAATACATGCAATGTTGTGATGCCATTTGATGATGCTGATGGAGAAAAAGGTCCTTGGGTATACCAGGTGACAGATACCATAACAGTGAACAAAATTGCTGAAGGAGAGAAACTGCCAATCCCTACGGTAGCACCTACTGCTGTGATGGTGGACCGGGAAATGCTTAAAAACGGGAATGCACCAGGAAAAGGGCTCGGGAAAGCTTTGCAAGGAATCACCCAACCAGTTTAGCTGCCAGTGAACAAAGATACTTTCCGCTTAGGGTTCAAACCCACCTACGCCGACATCCAAAAAGCCTGCAAAACCAAAAAGAACTGGACCCTGCCTAAGCCTATACCCAAACTATCCGACACCTTTGCCAAGCCTGGTACTAAAAATCTGACATCTGCTGCGTCAAGGTACATTGAGACCCGACCCGATGAAGAGCTTTTAATGAGATTTGAGAAGATATTTGGGGATGTGAACATGGTTGAAATGGGGGAAGGTACTAGCGGGATGGATGTGCAATTTGTGGGATCTAGTGTTATGCTCAACAACTGGGAAGCCACTCCTTTCCCGATCAGGAAGGAGTCTTGGTAGTTAGCTCTTGAAAATTCATCATCATTTTCCCGGAAAAGCAGTTGTTACTTTTTGTAGTCCTCCCACCCCCATGAAAAGAAAAATCAAAATGTATCCCAAACTTTGTTCATCTTTTTTATCAATGAAATGCAGTTTTCTTCTTTCTTCATTTTCGCCTTATTTTTTGTCTTTTCTTCTGTACAGTTCCGTATGTGCTGATTTTGATGCCATGTCATGCATGAAGGATTCTCGACCCAGTTTTGACAGTCGCATTATCATACAAGAAATTGAGGAGGATAGTGCGATAGAATGTGAGGATGAGGAAGCCCTGGAGGAAATAAGTAAGGACATGAACCAATATGAGGAAAAGCCCAAACCGAATTTGAGTGAGACAGAATCCATCAATTTGGGGAGCGAAGATAATGTCCGGAAAACAAAAATTAGTGTTCATTTGGAGACACCCCTCAGGGAAGAATTGATAAGGTTGTTGCATGAATTTAAGGATATCTTTGCTTCATCCTATGATGACATGCCAGGACTTAGTACTGACTTGGTGGTACACAAGTTGCCTATCTATCCTGAATGCCGGCCAGTGAAGCAAAAGTTGCAAAAATTCAAAACGGACATTAGTGTAAAGATAAAAGAAGAGGTGAATAAGCAGTTTGAGGCGAAGGTCATACGAGTCACCAAATACCCCACCTGGTTGGCGAACGTTGTGTCAGTCCCAAAGAAAGATGGAAAAACCAGAGTGTGTATGGACTACAGAGACCTCAACAAAGCCAGTCCAAAGGATGATTTCCCACTACCAAACATCCACATATTGATCGACAATTGCGCCAAGCATGAGATCGGTTCATTTGTAGATTGTTATGCCGGTTATCACCAGATCCTGATGGACGAAGAAGACGCGGAGAAAATTGCTTTCATTACACCTTGGGGAACGTATTGCTACAGAGTAATGCCATTTGGATAGAAGAATGCCGGGGCAACTTATATGAGGGCAATGACCACGATGTTTTATGACATGATGCACCAAGAAATCGAAGTGTATGTGGACGATGTCATCATAAAGTCCAAGAAGCAACATGATCATGTGAGGGATTTGAGAAAGTTTTTCCAAAGACTCCGGAGGTACAATCTTAAACTCAATCCTGCGAAATATGCCTTCGGAGTACCTTCAGGGAAGCTGCTGGGGGTTCATAGTGAGTCGACGAGGTATTGAACTAGATCCATCAAAGATCAAGGCCATCCAAAATCTACCTCCGCCGAAGAACAAGAAGGAAGTGATGAGCTTATTGGGAAGGTTGAATTACATTAGCCGGTTCATCGCTCAGTTGACATCAATATGTGAGCTGATCTTCAAGTTGTTAAAGAAAGATGCAGCAGTGAAATGGACCGACGAATGTCAGGAAGCCTTCGACAAGATCAAGGAATATTTAGCCAATCCTCCAGTGTTAGTTCCTCCAGAGCTGGGGCGACCTCTGATTCTGTACCTGACAGTACTTGACAACTCCTTTGGTTGTGTGCTAGGGCAACACGATGAGACGGGCAAGAAAGAGCAAGCTATATATTACCTCGGTAAGAAGTTCACATCTTACGAGGTGAAATATACTCAGCTAGAAAGAACTTGTTGTGCATTGACCTGGGTGGCTCAGAAATTGAAGCATTATTTAACAGCATATACCACATACCTCATATCACGGTTGGATCCTCTGAAATACATATTTCAGAAGCCTATGCCTATAGAAAGACTTGCTAAATGGCAGATTCTGCTCACAGAATTTGACATTATTTATGTAATTTGTACAGCGATAAAGGCGCAGGCGGTTGCGGACCACTTAGTAGAGAACCCCGTAGATGATGAATATGAGCCATTAAAGACGTATTTTCGGATGAGGAGGCAATGAATGTCGAGGAAATAAAACAGGATGAGAAGCCAGGATGAAAGATGTACTTCGACGGAGCCGTCAACAGTAAGGGAGTTGGTATCAGAGCAGTAATTATTTCGGAAACGGGTCAACACTATCCCGTCACAGCTCAGCTTCAATTTTTCTGTACCAACAACATGGCCAAATATGAGGCGTGTATCTTGGGATTAAGGATGGCAATTGACATGGGTATTCAAGAGATTTTGGTCATGGGTGACTCGGATCTCTTGGTACACCAAATCCAGGGAGAATGGGAGACAAGAGATTTGAAATTGATACCTTATCAGCATTGTTTGCATGAGTTGTCCCAAAAATTCCAGTTCATAGAATTCAAACACATCCCAAGAATGCACAATGAGGTTTCAGATGCTTTGGCCACACTGTCCTCCATGTTGCATCATCCGGACAAAACCTATATAGATCCACTCCAGATCCAGGTACGTGATCAAAATGCTTACTGCTTTGCTGTGGAAGGAGAATTAGATGAAGAACCGTGGTATCATGACATCAGGGAATACCTGAAGGCTGGTAAATACCCGGAGCAGGCCACTGGAGATCAGAAAAGAGCTATCAGACGCTTGGCTAATGGTTTTTTCCTCGGTGGAGGAGTTATATATAAGAGAACACCAGACCTGGGGTTATTGAGGTGTGTGGATGCACAACAAGCTGATGAGATTATGATTGAAGTACATGCTGGAGCCTGTGGACCCCATATGAGCGGATATGTCCTAGCAAAGAAGATTCTGAGAGCCGGGTATTATTGGCTCACTATGGAGCGTGATTGTATCAGGTACGTGAGGAAATGTCACCAATGCCAAGTACATGGAGATCTAATTCACTCCCCGCCTTATGAATTGCATACGTTGTCTGCACCTTGGCCATTTGTCGCCTGGGGCATGGATGTTATCGGTCCGATAGAGCCAGCAACTTCCAATGGGCATAGATTCATTTTGGTTGCAATCGATTATTTCACCAAGTGGGTTGAGGCGAAGACATTCAAGGCAGTGACAAAGAAAGCGGTGGTGGACTTTGTGCATGAGAATATTTTATGCCGGTTCGGAATTCCCAAGGTGATCATCACAGATAATGGAGCCAATCTAAATAGTCACCTCATGGCGGAAGTTTGCCAGAGATTTAAGATCACACATCGCAATTCCACACCTTATAGGCCAAAGGCGAATGGGGCAGTAGAAGCTGCAAATAAGAATATCAAGAAGATCCTTAGGAAAATGGTGGAGGAATCCAGGCAATGGCATGAAAAGTTACCTTTTGCTCTTATGGGTTACCGCACGATAGTGCGTACTTCTATTGGAACCACACCTTATTCATTGGTGTATGGGACGGAGGCTGTTATACCCGCAGAAATAGAAATACCATCATTACGGATCATAGCTGAGGCTGGAATAGATGACGAAGAATGGGTAAAAGCCCGGCTGGAACAACTAAGTCTGATTGATGAAAAGAGATTGGCCGCAGTTTGCCATGGGCAGTTGTATCAATAGAGAATGGCCAGAGCATACAATAAGAAGGTGCATCCTCGGAAGTTTGAAGTCGGACAACTCGTATTGAGGCGTATCTTACCTCATTGGGCCGATGCAAAGGGCAAATTCGCGCCAAATTGGCAGGGACCATTTTTGGTATCGCGGGTGTTGTCCAATGGGGCATTATATTTGACAGATATTGAAGGAAAGTGCGTAGAGACTGCTATCAATTCAGATGCGGTCAAAAGATACTATGTATGACTCCTTTTCAATTGTATGTTTTGTATTTTGTTGTGATTTTGGAATTGAAATGATGAAGGCGTTTTATTCTCTATCCAAACACTCTATCCATTGATACCCCCTTTGAGCCTTGGTTAATATATTCTTTCATACCCCTCTCTCGGAATCGCTTATAGCGCAATAAGGAAAATGAATATTAAAATTGACAAAATGAAAAAATGATGGATGAATGAAAAAAAAAGACAAGACAAAGAAATCGGGAAAAAGTCAAAAGAAATTCATTAACTGATGACGTTTAATGAACTACGTCTGACTTGATCCCGAAAGGGTACGTAGGCAGCCTCGCTGAGGTTCAGTCACGACAAAGAAAAATCCAAAAATTCCCCACATATTGAAACTGGGGCAGAAGTTATATTGAATAATTCCGAGAGTTGTAAATATTTTTGAACCCTCGTAAATTTTGAGCCTTTATACCTTTCTTTCTTTAACCCATCCAAAAGCCACGATACGGTCCAAAGAAAGACCTTCTGATCAATTCCAAAATGATAACATATGCAATGAAGGAAGAACAAGACATTGGACAATACCTGTGGTATAAGAAAACAAAAGACAAAGGAAAAATGAAAAAAAATGAAAAAATGAGAGAGTCTCATCAGTGAAAACCTTAACCGGCACTGTGAGGCGATTGTGAGTTTGAGAGAAATGAAATGAGAGAGTCTTGCCAGTGAAAACCTTTAACGGTACTGCAGGGCGATTGTGAGGTTGAGAGAGAATAAATGAGAGAGTCCTATTGGTGAAAACCTTTCGAGGCACCGTAGGGCGATCGTAAGGATTACCATGAAGAGAGAAAAGGCAACAAAAAATAGTATCGATTTGGGTTGAAAACAATTTGAAGTCAGAATAATGATTGGAACGAACTGGGTCGGAGTTTAAATACATGGCATGGTTAGCGGAATCAGCCAGCAAACACCCAGATAAGTTCTATCATCTCTCCAAAAACACCCTTACCCTCTTTCATTTTTCTGCATTTCATTGTTTGCCTTTTTGAGAGCTAACTACCAGATCCTGATGACGAAAGCTGAAACAACATTGGATCAGAAAGAAAAGAAGAGTTGGGGAGAAAATAAAGAAGTTTGGCAAACATGGCCAAAGGAAAAGAAAACAAAACAAAAAGGAAAAAGTAAGAAAATACAAAAAAGAGTTTGCAAGAGATAGGCAGCTGAAAAACCACACAGTGGAAGAAAAAGCAAAAAAAAGGACAGCAATAAGAGGCAGGGATGGTAGATGCCAGTTGCCAGCAGTTTGTATCTAATAAATTTTGTTTCATGATTCATACAAGAACAAATTGTCACTAATCACCTTGAATGTGACCAATGCGGAAAAATAGAAAAACACCAAAAAGAGAAAGTTTGACAATAAGTGGAGAAATTCACAGGTGAGAAACAATCGGTCAAAGAAAATACCAAAAAGAGGAAGGTAGCATCTTTAAAATCCATTCCCCGGTTATCAAGCCGAGGGAATACTTTTCTGCACTGCATCTCATGCATTTTTAATTTCTGTCCAGGAGCCCACCTATCTAACGAGGGAATACTTTTCTGCACTACATTTCATGTATTTTTAATTTCTGTCCACGCGCCCACCTATCTAACGAGGGAATACTTTTCTGCACTACATCTCATGCATTTTTAATTTCTGTCCAGGCGCCCACCTATCTAACGAGGGAATACTTTTCTGCACTGCATCTCATGCATTTTTAATTTCTGTCCAGGCGCCCACCTATCTAACAAGGGAATACTTTTCTGCACTACATCTCATGCATTTTTAATTTCTATCCAGGCGCCCACCTATCTAACGAGGGAATACTTTTCTGCACTGCATTTCATGCATTTTTAATTTCTGTCCAGGCGCCCACCTATCTAACGAGGGAATACTTTTCTGCACTGCATCTCATGCATTTTTAATTTCTATCCAGGCGCCCACCTATCTAACGAGGGAATACTTTTCTGCACTGCATCTCATGCATTTTTAATTTCTGTCCAGGCCCCCACCTATCTAACGAAGGAATACTTTTCTGCATTGCATCTCATGCATTTTTAATTTCTATCCAGGCGCCCACCTATCTAACGAGGGAATACTTTTCTGCACTGCATTTCATGCATTTTTAATTTATGTCCAGGCGCCCACCTATCTAACGAGGGAATACTTTTCTGTACTACATTTCATGCATTTTTAATTTCTGCCCAGGCGCCCACCTATCTAACGAGGGAATACTTTTCTGCACTGCATCTCATGCATTTTTAATTTATGTCCAGGCGCCCACCTATCTAACAAGGGAATACTTTTCTTCACTGCATCTCATGCATTGTCACGACCCTAGTTCACCAATTGTGAACATGTCGTGATGGCACCCAGTTCCCACGACTAGGTAAGCCTAACACGTTGCGGAATATACAAGTTATAAATACTTAAATAAGAAACAGCGGAAAAATAGCATAAAAGATATGTAATCCGTGCCGCTTGGCACATACATCCATCACACAATGAATAAAACACTACCAAGATCCGGAACCTCACGGTAACACAGACTAAAATAGAAAATACAACTGTGGCTCTATGTGTAAAGAGTATCTAACAACGAAATGAAGAAAAAATGTCAACTAGTACTACTAGAATAGAAGGAAAGCCTCCGGATCTGCGGACGTAGCAGATCATACCTCGAGGTCTCCAGAAAAGCTGCGGAAATCAACTAGCACGAGCCTGCTCTGATGTACCTGGATCTGCACAACAAAAGTGTGCAGAAGAGTAGCATGAGTATACCACAGCGGTACTCAGTAAGTGCCAAGCCTAACCTCGATGGAGTATGACGAGGAAGGTTAGGGCCCTACTGAGAAAACAATAATATAATGATGATAACAAAAATAAACAGTTTAAAAGATAATAATTTCCGAAATAACAACAATAAGATGATTACTGCAACTGTCTACAATTAAGCTAACGACAAATAAACAACTCAATAAAACAATTCCAGGACCTGTGGGAATTGAACCCACAATCCCATTCTCAGTACCTCTGGGTCTCCGGGAATCGAACCGGCAGCCCATGTCTCAATAATATCTGAATAACTCAGGATCTCCGCGAATCGAACCCGCAGTCCCTACCAATATCTCAGGATCTCAGGAATCAAACCCGTAGTCCATATTTCAATAATCTCAGGATCTCGGGAATCGAACCCGTAGTCCACATTTCAATAATCTTAGGATCTCGGGAATCGAACCCGTAGCCCATATTTCAATAATCTCAGGATCTCGGGAATCGAACCCGTAGTCCATATTTCAATAAATCTCAGGATCTCGGGAATCGAACCCGTAGTCCATATTTCAATAAATTTTAGGATCTCGGGAATCGAACCCGTAGTCCACAACCACAACAGGTAAAGGAATACACAGAGAGAAGTATAATATGCTTAACGATAACTTCGCCGATGAACAACGCCAGCGATTACCAAGAAAAACCCAAGTAAGCCAATTAAGCAACTAGACAGTTAGATTTTATCTAATCATGCTTTTCTAACTACTACCGGGTAGGAATATCGAATTTAACAACTAAAAACAGGAATATCACTCATTGAACATTTTGAGTAAAGCATGTGTTCAACAACCAGCGCATGTACACGCCCGTCACCTCGCGTACAAGGCATTTAAAGTATCACAATAATATCCTAGGGGTGAAAGTCCCCCACACGAAGTTAGACAAGCCACTTACCTCAATGTTTACGAACAATTCAATCCGTGGCGATGCCCTTTTCCTTTCAAATTTGGCTCCAATCCAATCGTATCTATACACAATTGAATTAATATCATCAATACTACTCAACAAACAAATTCCTAAGGCCAATTACAACTTTTACAACATTCTGCCCGGAATAGTGAATTTCGACCCCGGGCCCACATGATCGGAACTCGTTGTTTGGACCAAAATCCGGTTACCCATTCCCCCACGAGTTCAAGTATATGATTTGTTTCAAAATCATACCTCAATTCGAGGTCCAATTTCCCAATTTATGAAAAACCCTATATTCTACCAAAAACAAGAAATTCTACCATGAAAACCTTTGATTTCTATTGAAAAACATGTATAATGATGTTAAGAATTGAAAGAATTAAGTAAAAAGTGACTTACAATCGTTTTGAAGAAGAAGGAATTCGTGAAGAATCGCAAATGGGTGTTTTTGGGTTGTGAAATGTGAAGATTGAAGCTGGAAATCGTGATTTACAGGTCTCTGTGTTCGCATTTGCGAACATGGGTTCGCAATTGCGAACCCCGACCAATTTCTGGAGTTTGAAAAATAAGCTAACGCTGGGAAGTTCGCATTTGCGAACTTTTGTTCGCATTTGCGAAGCCAAGGAAAAACTGGGAAGTTCGCATTTGCGAACTATTGTTTGCAATTGCGAACACAAGCTAAATATTGGGAGGTTCGCATTTGCGAACTATTGTTCGCATTTGCGAACACAGGCAGAATAGTGTCGAGTTCGCATTTGCGAACTATTGTTCGCATTTGCGAACACAGGCACAGTAGGGTCAAGTTCGCATTTGCGAACTATTGTTCGCATTTGCGAACACAGGCACAAGTAGGGGGGAGTTCGCATTTGCGAACTATTGTTCGCATTTGCGAACTCTGCAGAATAGTGGGGAGTTCGCATTTGCGAACTATTGTTCGCATTTGCGAACTCTGCAGACCAGTTGCTGACAACAACTTCTAACATGAGAAATTGATCTCGTGGCCTATCCAAAGTTCACCCGAGCCCTCGGGGCTCCAAAGCAAATATGCACACTGACTTAAAACATCATACGAACTTGCTCGCACGATCAAATCGCCAAAATAACATCAAAAATCAATAATTCACATCGAATTTAAGCCTAAATTTCTTAAAACTTCCCGAATTGCACATTCGATCTAAAACCCAACCAAACGACGTCCGAATGACCCGAAAATTTGCGGACATATCCAAAATCACATAACGAAGCTACAAAAATTGTCGGAATTCCATTCCGACCCCCAGATCAAAATCTCACCTATCGTTCGGATTCGCCAAAATTTCAACCTTCGGCATTTCAAGCCTAATTGAGCTACGGACCTCCCAAAATACATTCCGAACGCGCTCCTAACCCCGAAATCACCCAACGGAGCTAATGGAACTATTGGATTTCCGTTCCGAGATCGTCTTAACATTGTTCCGGCTACAGACCGTTTTCTAGCTTTTAAAGCTCTCATTTAGGGACTAAGTGTCCCAAAATGCTCCAAATTTCAGAACCGACTCTCCCGGCAAACCACAATAGCAGAAATGAACTTAGGGGAACGGTTAAATTGGGGATTGGGGCGAAATTTTCTAAAACGACGGACCGGGTCGTTACATCTTCCCACACTTAAAATATTCATTCGTCCTCGAACGAGCATAGAAAACATACCTGGAGTGGCGAAAAGATGAGGGTCCAGGCGCCCACCTATCTAACGAGGAAATACTTTTCTGCACTGCATTTCATGCATTTTCAATTTCTGTCCAGGCGCCCACCTATCTAACGAGGGAATACTTTTCTGCACATTTACTTCCTGCAATTTTTGGGTTTATGTTAGCTAAAGCCCACACTGGGGCAGAAGAAAAGTTTGTTGTTTTTGTTTTGTTTTGAGCAGGCTTCAGCTCGAGGACAAGAAGTATCATTGAAAATCAAAAAAAAAGAAGGGAAAAGCAAGAAAAGAAAATCAACAAAAAAAGAGAGTCGGCCTCACAGAAAATCAAGAAAAAGAGAAGAAGAAGCAAACAAAAGCTAGATTAGGAACAATCGTAATTGTAGGATCATAACTTAGAATAGCTTCTTCATTTTACATTCCCCCCGGTGTAATAAGGAGTAAGTCGGCAAGTCTCGATAGTGTCAATGCAACAGTGAGTCTGGTAGTTTTTAAACTGCCAGACCTTCCCGAACTATACTGACCTGATTCCTGTTTAGCCCAGGATATATAGGCAACCTCTAAAGCAGGGTGCGGTCAAAACGTTTTCCAAAAATGCTTTCACGGAATGTGCCAATGTGCAAAAATCTCTCATTACTGCTCACTTGTCTTTGCACTGAAACTCTTCGTGTTCCCGAGCAAAGAGGGGCAGCTATGAGCACATGATTTTTGCACCGGGCAAACAATTCCAAAATTAAAATAAATATATTTTTGAGTGCAATTGCATGCCTTGTTGAAATTAGCTACATTTTGTGTGTTTGAATAATTGGAAATTAGAAAAATAAAAAAAAATAGGTTAAGTACTTACTTTGTTTGAATTAATTAGTTTTAAGAAGAAAATCATCAAAATAGTTTTAAATAGTAGAAACTAGGGAAAAATAGTAGAAAAATTGCAAAAAATATTAGATAATTAGTGTAAGTAGGAAATTAAGTTTTTCTAATAATTCATAAAAGAAAAGAAAAAAATAATATAAAAGAGGGTGTTTTAATAATTAAAATAACAAGAAAAAATACAAAAATACATAGTATAATGAGACTGGGCCAAATATGACCCAAATGGCCGGCCCAGTCCCTAAGCCCAAAGGAAACAGGTCCAGTTCATTAAGAAGAAAATGATCTCAGCCGTTCATCATGACAAATCCAACGGCTGAGACAATTAGCGGAATTAATTAATTAAATGAATTGTGAGATCAAATCTGAGCCGTTCGTTTGGATTGATCTAATGGTCAACAGCCTGGGCTTCATTTGTAATAAAACAACGCCGCTTTAGTAACGCAATTGGTGGCCGTTGATCTTTATCAAACCAACGGCCCAGATCACCTCAACCTCCCCGACTATATAAGGCATTGGTCTGGTTAAGACCAGCCATTTTCAATTCCCCCGAAACCTAGCCGCCCAAATCCCCTTTCTTCTTCACCTTCATGTCCTTCTTCACCTCTTCTCTGAAACCCTACCGGCCATGGAGGCCACCACCCTCCACGGTGGTCTCTGGCCATCCCCTTCTTCTTCTTCTTCTTCTTCTTCTTCTTCTTCGACCAAGCCTCAAAACAGACCTTTCGTCTCCAAACTCCGGTCACCGGAACCTACCACCGGTGACCACCAAAGTATGAAACCCTTCTCCAAACCAACGCCAAAAGGACTGCCTTGGTCCGATCTACACCCTATAGCCTTAAAATCCCTCGAATGTTCCCAAAACCCCTCGAAAATCCCAAAAAGGGTCACCGGAAACCTAACTCCGGCGACTCAAAACCCAACCCCAATCAAGATCTAGCCTTTTACCTTCTCCAAACACCCCTCTGCAACTAGGAGCCCTAAAGACTTCGTCTTGAAGTCTAAAACCAGAAAAACAGAAAGAAAAATGAGAAAAAACGAAAAAAAAGAGAACAAAAGTCCGAGAAAAAAGATGTGAAACGAAATAAAAGGGAAAAGCTTGGGGGACAGACCCCGCTAAGCTAAGTCCTCTTACCCTTCTGTGTTTTATTGCTTTCTATCGCCTGCTTATTTTCATGTTTTTCTTCTGTTTTCATTGTCTGGATTTTGTTTGTTTCTCTGTTTTGAAGATTCGACCTTGATATCCTTGTTCTTCTTTATCATCTGTTAGTATTAGGGTTTTTCTTCATCATGTTCATTTTCATGCTTTTTCTGTTTTGATTGTTTTATTTCTCTGGCTTAAAAGATCTATCTTGATTTCGCCTTTTCTTCTTCATCTTCTGTGTACTGTGACTCCTGATCTGTTGGTTTTCTATAGTTTGTCCGTATTCTCTTATGTTGCTCTGCATGTTTAAGTTATAATACTATTTTGACTCTCATTCTTTTTTGTATTAAGTTGTTTTGTTAGTTTTGCAGTATTTTAGCCGTTGTCTTTCATTAGGGTTATCCTGTGGTTTGCTTCTCTATTCATAAAGATTTCCCTATTTTTTCATCACCCTTTATTATATTTAGGGTTTTCTTATTTGTTGGCTTTCAACATCCCTTCTGTTTGTTCTAGTGCAAGTCTAGTCAAATTTCATGTCTATATCACCTCTTATGTGCTTTCATCTGCTGAGTAGGCATGCTAATCTTGGCTGAGTGATTATGTTTCTCTCTTCTGTTACTTCACATGATAGATGTAGGATTCTTCTTCACTGCTTCTTCATGTCTTTTCTTTTCTTTATCTTCATCTTATCTATCACATGTATATATCAAGCTAGGGTTAATACTTGAAAGTGGATTCTGATTACCATTCTTATATTATTCTGTCAAGGTCCATTGCTCTTATGTCTAAAATAATCCATGTTTAATTTTTCTTATTAACTGTTTGTAAGAGTTTAGCTTCTATACATGTCTATGCCCATGAACCTTAAAGGTTTTGGGGGTTTTTCAATATATCATCTGACATGAATTGGTTGTAACTAAGTCTGATTGGTATTAATTGACACTTTGCTATATGAAATTGAGTTATGTGAGTTGATTAGTTAAGATTCAACATTATCAAACTTCCCTCCGAGTTTTAATTGACTAATGAACAATATTTGGTTTCATGTGGTTATGTGTGCAATTGTATGCTGAAATAACTGAGTTTTCAGTAGTTCTTGTTGGTATGGTTATTTGATTAACACTGATCAACTTTAAGGTATTGGTTATAGCTGTTAGAGTTAGATCCCATGAAAATGGCTAGTTTTGAAATAGGCTAACACTAAAATAACAAAAAATAGGCTACAAGTTAAATAAGTGACCAAGAGTGGTCAATTTTGCAAATTGACCAACTCTACAAGGTCCAAACACACTGGTCCACCTCAAAAGGGCTAGTTGTGCAAAATAGGTTAAGTTTGCAAAGGTAGGCTCACCAAGGCTCATTTGAGCCCTGAATCTCAGGTGGCTAAGTCTGCAAAGACTTTAGCACGGCCTGTGATCAGTCAAAGGTTGGGATTTCCAAAATTGGCTAAGTCTGCAAATGCAGACCTGCCCAGGCTCCTTTTGAGCCCTGAACCTTAAGTGGCCAAGCCTGCAAAGGCTTTGGGCCCAATTATGTTCAGCAAATGGGTTTAATTAATCAAGCCAAGTCTCAACTTGAGACTGGCTAAAATTTAGTTAGGCTAAGTGTAACAATAAAGCAGACTAATCCTGCAATCAGTTTTAAAAGAAATTGAATAGGTCAATTATGCAAAAGATTGGCTAAGTCTGCAAATTCAGACTTGCCCAGGCTCTTTTTGAGCCCTGAACCACAAGTGACCAAGCCTGCAAAGGCTTTGGGCCCAATTGCGTTCAGCATATGGGTTCAATTACCCAAGCCAAGTCTCAACTTGAGACTGGCTAAGTTTTAAATAGGGTAAATACAATAATAAAGTAGGCTAGTCCTGCAATTAGTTTTAAAATGAATTAAATAGGGTTAATTAACTGAAAATGAAATAAAAAGAGGCTAAGTTCTAAATAGTAGAACTGGCCAGTCCTTAAATACCAATGCAAGGACTGGCCATAGATTAAATAAGTCTAAAAGTGCTGAAAACCTGACCTAGGTAGGTCGGGTAATTCAGCAATGTTCCTAGGGGCATAAAAGGAACCCAAAAGGTAAATAGGTAAATAGTTTGAACCATGTGGGGTTAATGGAGTCAATTATACCCCTGATTTCTACAATTTTGCAGAAGTTTAAGGGTATAATGGTCTCCCTAAAAAGGCAAATCTGTAAAAATCTTTAACTCCCAAGGTTACATTGGTAAAAGGCCACAAAAAGGAATCTTTAGAACCTTCCAGCACATGCTGGGGTTTTGATAACATAATTTTGGGCTTAAGTGTAAGTTTAGTAATTTTAAAAGGGGGAGAAGTGGGGTTTAATCCCAAACTTTCTCCCCAAGTCATCAACCCATTCCTCTCCTATAAATACCTCCTGAAAAGAGTTAATGGGGGGCTTCTGAAATTATTCTTAGGCTGGTTTTTCAAGAGAAAAATTCAGAGTGAATACAATAGCAAATAGCAAATAGTTTTCTGCATAGTTCGAGTGAAAATCACTGGTTAAGCTGCTTGTTTGTGGGATTTATGCTCGACTTCTTCTGGGATTTCTTATTTGCTGTTGCTGTGTTGTCCTGCTCATTTGAAATTCAGTCCTACACTGTTACATTGCCTTGCTTGAGTCTGTTGCTGTTGCTTGCTCTTGTCTCCCTTAGAACTCATCGACTTCATTTTTGCTGAACCAGGTACATACCCTGTTTGACTGAAGATGTAATGCTGAAGTGCTTAAATAAAATGAAGTTCAAGTGTTAAAAAAAACAATTGCTATTCTGTATTTTTTTTTAACTTACTTTTCTCGTTAATAGTCTAGCATAGCTTGATCTGTAATTTTAAATGTAGTGTAGTATGTATAAGTAGAAAGACCAAAACAAAAATAATATAATAGATAGATTGATAGTAGTAGCATAATCGTAGATAGCATGTCACCTAGTTAAAGTAGGTAAAACTTTAAAAATAAGATAGTTAATCACAGTCTGAATCATTAACAACTCTTTCACAGTAGTATCGTAAGTCATGATCATATAGTTAATCATATTTTATGGATCTGCATTTAGATATAAATAAGTTTCGAAGGAGAAAAACGTTAGTTCAAGTCATGATTCATTCACGATTGGGTTAATAACACTGTAATGAGCTAAAATCGTAGTAAAAGTCAGTAGTATAGTTGTGCTTAAGTCTTTGAATCACTTAGATGTAGATATTTGGGTTATTGTAATTAAGTAATTGAATTGTTTAAAAATACTTCACCCAGGTAGAATGTCTCCTCTTAATTTTCTAGTGAAGTAATTTCAATATTAGTATAAATCGGTTAGCAGAAAATAAAAAAGGAATAAAAGTAGTTGATTCTCATCGACATTAGTTAACTATGATCTAGATTTGATATTGACAGTCCTTGTACAGTGATCTTTCTCTTTGATAAATAAAAATGCAATTGATTTTCATTCTCAATTTATTCATATATGTTTTATTATGAATTTTTCATGTTTATTGTCATTTAGTTTAGGCCTAATACAAAACATGGGCCTGAACCGTAGTATAAAGTTGATTGGGCTGTCGAACAAAGATCTAAAGACAGTCTGGGTCGCTAAGACCCGGACAAATCCAATACCTCATTGAGTACGGGAGCAGAGGCCCAGGCCCAATAATGGCAACGAGAATGGCCTGGGCCCAATTCTGAAATGATAGTTGAAATATAACTAAGGAAAAAACCAGTATAGATAACATAGTATGTACATATTAAGATCGAGCCTTTAAAATTAAACCGGGACGAGCCTCACATGACACCGAATAGTGGGCCCCCTTTAGTAACAAAGTAAAAAATGTAAATAGAATCGGGAAAACTACTAGTAAATTTCATAGCTTCTCCCAAAAGAATTAAAAGCCGATAGACACTCTTAGGCACGATTTAATATACCTTCCTTAAAAACGAGTGTGCACCTGGTGCAACTCAAATCTTAAATTCCGGCAAAGCTGAAATATACCAAAAGTCACAGGCGTACTAGTTGCGGTGTGACTCGAGGTGTGTTTTCGCGATGTCGCAATTCTATAAAATATTAAAGTAAAAAGTGCATATATGTTGTTAAAATCTGTAATGAGTCAAACAAGAGTCAAGAACGACGATTGAGCGACCGTGCTAAAACCACGAAACCCGGGAATGCCTAACACCTTCTCCCGGGTTAACAGAGTTCCTTATCCAGATCTTTGTTTCGTGGACATTAATAAAAGAGTCAATTTTCTTGGATTCGGGATTAACCGGTGACTTGGGACACCATTATTATCTCAAGTGGAGACTTTGATAATTCAAAACAAAAATCCCGAACCGATTATCCTTTAAGTGGAAAAACTCCTTCCTCTATGCTATTATATCAGTCTCGGGTATTTGAACATCGAGGTATACCCTACAAGCACACATATTTTTGTGTCCTTTCTGTGGGGGTAGTAAAAAGGGAGGTGTGACATAAGTTACATGTTCTCGCCAATCAAATGCGGCTTTGTCACGCTTCAATCTGATTGGTCAAAAAGCATTTTCTCTCATCACAAATCTTCCATCCCACAATTATAAATAGGGTCTTCAAACTCAGAAAAGAAGCCAGAAATTATAGCAAGAAGCAAGAGAGAACTGGTGGATCTGACGCCGCAACTTTTTCTACAAGTTTCAAGCTTCAAGCAATCAAGTTCAAGCTCAAGGAGTAGGTTGGCACTTTGCCCAGTGGTTTGAGGGCATGTGTAGTTTTGTATGATGTATTATTATTTGTGTGAATCGTCGGTTTTGGTTTTTAGGTTACTCGGAGTCGATTTGGAAGAATTAATATCATGCTTGAAACTTTAATTTGAAAGAGTTGACCAAGTTTAACTTCTCTGTATTTGACTTTGGATTGGAGTTTTGATGGTTCTGTTAGCTCCAGATGCTGATTATGGACTAGGTTGTATGCCCGGGTTTGCATTTGGATGTTTCTATAAGGTTTCGACACAAATTGGAGAAAAATTAGAATTTGAAGGTTGGAAGAGCGCATACCTTTGACCAAAGTTGACTTTGAAGACATCGGTTCAGATATATGGTTCGGGAATTGGAATAACTTCATTATATTATTTGGGACTTGTGTGCAAAACTTGAGTTCATTCCGAGTTGATTTGATATGTTTCTGTGTGAGTTTCGAAAGTTGAAAGGTCAAAGTTCATTTAAGTTTGACTAGAATTGTTTGAAGATTGGGAGAAATTGGTCATCGCATTCGCGAGTCCTCAGATGCATTCGAATAGGTTTCTATGGTTTGATAAATGCGTTCGTGTAGGTTTGGATGCATTCCTATAGTGATTTTGGGCTGAGCTAGGCAGAGTCTATTTTTCTTTGCGTTCGCGGTCTTGTTTCAGCGATCACACAGTTTGTGAGCTGTGTACCGAATTTGTGTGGCATTATACGGGATCACATAGTCTATATCTAGGACAACACATTCTTCTTCACGAATGCGAGGGTATTTCCGCGATCGCGATTCATTAATACACCCAATGATTATAAAGTACTCTATTTTGGGGGGTTTGGGCCATTTTCTTATATCTAGAGCTATGGGGCTCGAACTAAGGCGATTCTTGAAGAAATATTCACCATGTGGATTGGGGTAAGTGTCCTTTACTCAATTTTTATTTTATATCATGAATCAATCTTCATTTTTTTGCATTTGATTGAGGGTTTCAAGAGAGACATTATAGGTGTTTGCCTAAACTTTCATAGAGGGAGTTTTTAAGTTTTGAACATCGATGCGAAGTTGGATTTGAGTGAAACTAGTATGGTTGGACTCATAATTTAACAGGTTATCAAATTTTATAAGTTTTGTCGGGTTCAGAGATGTGGGATTAGGTTGTGTTTTGGATTGATTTTGGATTTTCGATTAAAGATTCATCCTTTATCATTTGGAATTTATTTCATGGAGTTTATTTGGTGTGTTTGAGTCACTTTTGGCTAGTTTTGAGTCGTTCATAGCTGGTACGTGCGAGATGGAATTTTTGGAGCATCGCTTGTCTTGATCGACATTGGATTTGGCTTGTTCGAGCTAAGTAATACTTCTAAACTTGGTGCTAAGGATATGAAACCCCGAATTACGTGTTATTCTTTTGGTGTTGAGGAGATGCACATGCTAGGTGATGGGCATGTGGGCGTGTATCATCTGAATTGTAACTCCGTTATTTTTGTGGTATTGTGTAGCTACCTAATCTTACATGTAACCATGAAATCTCTACGTATTAGAGCTATTGATGTCGACACCCTTTTTTTCTCGCGAAATCGGGTTTACAACCTTCAGCATGACAACTCTATTCCCTTTCGGGAATTGGGTTTCTAAAATTGAAGGTTCGCCACCTAATGATTAAGTGCATTCGGACACTAAGGGTTTTGAGTTTTAAAACCACAGTTTGGGTAAGGGCTAGAAATTATCTCGAGAGAAAAGTGTTAGGCACCCCTGAAGATCCACTAGTGTGATTTCCGGCCATGCTATGTTGTGACTTTAATGCAAATAGGTACACAAATAATTTCACACATAAGGGTATATATGTGACAAGTATGTTGGGATCAAGGTCTAGATGATCTACAATTGTTTGAAGGTGTGTCTAAATGTAGAAAATTGATCAAGACATTGAATAAACAAAGAAGAAAAATTTAGAAGACAGGGAATAATGCAGTAAAATTAAAGAGGAGTTTTAAGTGATTGAAAAGACATGATTTTATTGATATTAAATAAAGTTACATAAGGAAAGGGGCACTAGGTTTATAAAACACATGGATCATCCACACAACACCGGTAACCAATCATACGAGTAGTCCCACCCCGTTAAAGTATTAAGCACAAAATGGTGACATAACCTACATCATGCTATTACATGTCCCACCTATCATCCTAGAGGCTTTTAGGACTACTAATCCTAAAGGGAGGAATCTTGGTTTTTCAGAGGTTTAAAAAGGTTAAAATACTAAGGCGTCAGGCCAAAACACATAAAACAATGATGTGATCTCAAAACAATCAAGGCTTAGATAAGCCTCATTTAATCACAGAAATCATGCAGTTTAGCATGTCTTACATGTACTTATTAGGTCCAAGTTATTCTTAACGTTAGGTAGGCTGGTTCATTACATATCTTCAGGCAAGAGGTTCGCATTAGGCTCGCCTGGCTGCAACTTATCAAAGGCCGGTGCAATTAATTAACTACTTACTTGTTCGCCTACATGATGACCTATAGACATGGCCTCTACTAGTTTCAGTAATAAAGAAGCAAACTGATTACAGAGGGTTGCAAGTTTTAACAAAATGGTACGAGTTCTGTAGTTGGTGACTAATGACATGCTAATCTTAAAATGAGTGATTCTGATTTGGTTGATAGTTCCTATAGGCATGCTTTCTAGCGTTGTTAATTTAAACATTTTTCTTAGGCGTAGCAGGAGAAATCCTACGAGCATGGTATATAGAATGCACATGTTTGTTATTTGACCTATAACTGTTTGCCTTATGATGGATGCAAAATGCAGAATCTTAAAGACATGGTCTCTACATGTGAAGTCCTTATGAGCTGGATGTTTATATGATATGCATAGTTTCTATAAGCAGGATTTCTACGCCGAATTCCTATGAGCATGATTACTATATGATATGCAGGGCTCCTATAAGCAGGGTTTCTATACATGAAAGCACATAATTCTTATGAGCATGATTTCTATATGATATGCAGAGTTCCTATGAGCATGATTTTTATATATAAAATTGCAGGAATCTTATGAGCATGATCTCTATATATGAAATTGCATAAATTTCAAGGAAAAAAAACTCCTATAGGTAGGATATCTACCCTCATGCATACATATAAAACCCTCCCCTTTTTTACTAAAACCTCATAAGTTATTACAAAAATTTATAACAAACCAAATTAAATGAAAACATGAAATAAAATAACGCCAGAACTCTTAAGCTGCATCCACGAATCCTAATTCAAACCCAAGGTCTAACAATATGATATGATTCAACTGCCGGGATCAGGTTCCAAAGCCTTTCTCTTATCCGGAATGTGTCAAAATTCTATGGAGTTTCAAGAACTCCAAGCAATGCTCACACCCAGATATCATTACAGAACTGAATTAAAGTGCAGTATGGAAGGGTTAGTACTCCAATGTCCAGGTTTAGAGGGAACTCAAGGTCCCAAGGCAAGGCTCATTGGAGGGGGCAGAACTTAGATTCTAGGAACAAGTTCAAATGCAATTAAAGGATTTAAGGGATGCCAAGGCAGGCTGGTGGTCATGCCTAGCAACACAAAATCTGGCACATCCCTGACCAGCCCACTAGCCAAACATCGGAGAGTCCAGGACCTATTGAAGGTCAAACCATGGCCTGGGCTGTGTCACACCTCCTTTTTCTTATCGAGCCACTTATTATTTACACCCCGAGAAGGGATATAATAAAAGGGAAGGACTTTTTTTAATTTAAGGACAATTGGAACGTGATTAATTTATTTTAACTTTCAGAGTCGCCACTCGAGAAAATAATGGTATCCCAAGTCAATGGTTTAATCCCAAATTGAGGAAAGTTTGACTCTGTTACAATCTGCGAACTAAAAATCCGGATAAATAATTCTGTTAATCCGGGAGAAGGTGTTAGGCACTCCCGAATTTCGTGGTTCTAGCACGGTCGCTCAACTGCTGTATTTGTTTTTATCTGATTTCTTTATATGTTCCATTTTTACGTGCATTTATTAATATTCTGCTTTATCATTTTTAAAGAATTGCAACGTTGTGAAAATGCATTTTGGGCCATACCGTACCAGTACGCTTGTGACTTTTAATACATTTCGACTTCGTTGAGATTTAGATTTGGGTCACATAAATGTGCAACCATACTTGAGAATGTGTATTATAAATTGCGCCTAAAGTATCTACGTCTTGTTAACTTCGGGAAAGACCGTGGAATTCGCTAAATGGTCCTTTCGAATCTAAGGGTTTTATAACAATTAATTGAGGGCCCCGTGCATTTTTATTCTTAAACGAGGCTCATCTCAATTATTTTAAGAGGTCAAGCCTACGGTGAGGTACATTTTCTACTACTGCTTTTGTCTTATCAAAGTACCAAATAATTCTGCCTAGATGTGATTTGTGTTTTTATTTCATTTATATTCAGGTCTTCGTGTTCTTTGGGCCTCGAAATCAGGCCCGTGAATAATAGAGCACAATTGTACGCATGGTCTCATTCTAGCCCAGTTCATACACATTGGTTCATTCAAATAGGCCACGAGGTTATTGCTACTGAATATGGGCCTTTCTGCCCGAGTCAGGCCCATGTTACTAACATGAATCCAAAAACAGGCACAAATGTGATCACTAATCTAGTAATGGATTTATAGAGTTATTATAGTAGCTATATATTACCAGAAATTAATCAATGCAGTAGTACTGAATTCCTACTTGATCATTACTATTTTGACCTGTTCAAATTAACTACATTTGTTATTAAACTATTCACATATTAACAATCATTATAAACAGATTTCTACTATTGTTATCAATTGAAACTCTACATGTTCAAATGCAGAATTGAATTACTATTTTTATTCAATTGGAAATACTAAAGCTAAACTAAAACAGACATATTCAAGTTGAAGTACAAATTTCGTTTATATTGAAGCAGTTATTTTATATTCGTTATTGAAAACTTATTACAATTTTTACAGCATTAATTAATCTAAGCATATCGTACTAATTAACAAAATTTGAATCTGACGAACATATGCTTTTACATATTAAAATTGGCTAATACAAACTAAGGATAACAAATGAATTTTTTTCAAAATTTCATTGCATTTTACTATAATCGGGTAAGGCCACCTTCTCCATTATGTAAGCGGCTAAGGCCACCTTCTCAAATATACAATATGCCACAACCATCACTAATGATTATCGACACCGCTCGACGATGAAAAATAAACACTTCAAAGATAGTTAAAGTTATGTCTTTTGGGACAAATATCATCGCTAATGATTGTTGACCCCGCTCGAATATGACAGATGAACACTTGAACGACAATTGCAGTTACGTCCTTTGGGCCAAAGTCCATCGCCAATGATTGTCGACCTCGCTCGACGACAATGGATAAACACTTCAACAACAATTTAAGTTACGTCTTTTAGGGCAAAGGCCATCGCTAATGATTGTCGACCCCGCTCGACGATGACGGATAACACTTTAATGATAGTTGAAGTTACATCTTTTGGGCCAAAGGCCATTGCCAATGATTGTCGACCTCGCTCGACGATGACGGATAAACACTTCAACGATAGTTGAAGTTATATCCTTTGGGCCAAAGGCCATCTCCAATGATTGCCGACCCTACTTGATGATGAATGATAACACTTCAACGACATTTGAAGTTACATCCTATAGGCCAAAGGCCATCGCTAACGATCGTCGATCCTGTCCAACAGTGACACACACTGTATAAGCAAAGAACAATACAAAAGGATAAGAAACACAAGTATAACTCTTTTACTATAAAAAAAATTATATACACTTAGTCCCATGGAGGACTCCCGTTATATTCCAAAAGAAAGAAGAAGAAAAAAATGCAAAAATCTATACAAGTCCTAAGGGGCCTCGCCAAGTCTGTCCTCGCCATCTGCTCACCTCCCTTCTTGGTTATCACGGTAAGCCTCATTAAACCACGAGTCGGACTCAAGCTGGTTGACGTTCTCAGAAGTATAATCTTCTCGGTCGGGAGAGTCGGAGCTATACCCACAGGCTGCACGGGTGGCACGAGCCTCACACCAATGTTCTTGGACCTCCTCCTTGGAGGCACGTTCTGCAACAAGAAGTCTTTTATACACGTCCAACTTAGCTTCCGTGTATATCCACATCTCGTACACATCTCTGGCCTCGTCCCCAAACCGTCGCAGGGCAACAAGCTTGAGGACGTCAATCTCAGCCACCTTAGTTGCAAGCTCGACTGTCAAAGCGGCCACCCTACTATGGAGATCAGCTGCCTTCGTTGCCACTCCACGACTAAGCTCTTACTCTTCCTCCTTCACCTTGAGGAGCAATTCCAGCTCGCTATTGCGAGCCACCGCCCTCATCAACTTTTCGTCCACTTTCTTCAGCTCCACCACCAAGTGGTTTAATTATGACTCCCTCTGTTCGAGGCCCTCCCGAAAAACCTGAAATTGTGGATCCTGCCAGAAAAGATCCATCACCGCTTGGTGCTTGGAGTGACACCATTTATATTTCTTCACCATCTTATAAAAAATGGTCGCTTTCTTCTCCTCATGGTGCTTCTCTCTACTTCCAAAACAAGGTTTTACAGAAAAAGAAGAATGCATACACATACACGCGAGTTAGTATGCATCAGAATTAACTACATGACATGCAGAAGAACAAAGAAGTTACCTGTAACGCCATACCCGCAACCCTCTGAGATAGCTCCGCGTCGTTGACAACAGTCAGTATCTCATGCTCAGGGGCCGCACAAAGTATGTCCATCTCCAATGCGGGTTGCTTGCTATGCTGCAGCAAGTTGTAGGCCCCTGGAATCACAATGCGACGGCCAGATCCATCTACCATCATCTCCACATGTGCAAGGCCTTCCTCCATATCACCCATGTTCCCGTGGGCGACCTCATCAGTTGGCCCCTTAGCTTCGCCACCAATAAGGGGTGATGAACCGCCCTCGGTAACACAAGTCGTGCTGGTACCAATACTAGCACGTACCTGGGTGGCTAACCTCCCTGAACAGATGGCGTCGGAGTATAAGGACATGCCTAATTGGTTGGCGAGGCACGTCCCTCTCTTCGTCTTCCATCGCCATCGCCTTGCTCGTTATAAGCCTCCTTCTTTTCCTCTCCTCGGGCTCCTATCCCTCAGAAGACTCGTCTGTAGGGTCCGGAGACGACGTCGATAACCTCTTCTTATCTGCAGTCCTTTCCATAGGGCTACCTCTTGCAAAGAGGCTACGGTCACCCCATCCCTAACAGATGCGTAAAGTATCTCCTGTGCAACCTAACCGACATCTGATCGGGAGGAAGAGGATGTTGTCGACCTCCTCTTAGGAGCACTTTGACTTGTTAACAAAAGTGATTTAGCTGACGAGGTTTACAAAAACAATTAACAAAAGTCGAGGAAATACCTGAAGGGCTCGTAGGGCCGTAATGTTCAATGAATTCCGCCCACTAACGGGTCTCCTCTACTAGAGGCAGAAGATCGGATACCCACTGCCTAATATCGATTATGAATCGAGGAGTGTGAGCTATCGCTACAAAATCATAGAAAATTATAAAGATGATATAATCAGAATCGCTAAAGTAAAAAATAATGAACAATTTAATGGGTACGAATACTTACGTCTCGAATTCCACCTCTCAATGAATCCGACAGGATTGAACACTAGGTGTTCCATCTTGATGAAGAAATATTTGCGCCAATAGCCACGGTTAGGCCGATCATTGATTTGCACAATCAACCCCTTTTAACCACGATTTTTTAAATGTAGTATGGTACCCCTCAAGTAGCTGGCATCGAATAACTGCAAAAGGTGGTGGACGGAGACCTCCAACCCAGCTAACTTCGCCTACGTAGATACTACCGTACACACCTTTAGGGTATATAGAGTAAGTAAGTTAGGTAGGACATATATTATAGAAACGACAGAGTTCTTCTGCCAATGGAAGAAGGGGAGGCCATAGCCGATCAAAAAGGGGTATTCGTAGAATGTACAGTACCCCGGCCTATGGGTGTTCGCGTAGTCCTCCCCCGCCAGAACCATCACTACATGAGCAGGTATATCATACAACATACGAAGAAGGTCCGAATCGGCTTGTTTTGACTCAGACTTCTCCCATGGATGTTCCGGAGAATCCCTTTGAAAATCCCTCATAACAATGAGTTGTTTTAGGAGTACGTTATTTACAGTGAGAGTGGCGAGATCCTCCCCTTTCTCCTCTTTATTACTGCCAGATGGAGGCGGTACGTCGGTTGGTTTATTACTACAATCTCCTAAAGTGTCACCATATTTATATTTCGTCATAATTTTTGGTTGAGGAACAATGTATTACACAACTACGAACGTATTTTCACAGATGCTGTGGGTTCTCGTGAAACAGAAACGCTTTCTTGAAATAGTTGGAAAAATGTTTACAAATGATCTAAATTTGGGTTAAAATTGAACCCATTCACTATTTATAGGGTTGTGTAGCGTTGAAATCGAGAAGACAAAAACCAAATAGGCACGAGAAACCGAGAATCAGAAAACCTTTTGTACCTCATTGGGAAAACGCGTAATGATGATGCCTGCATGCAGTGACGTCATTTTAGAAAAGGGTTTGTGTGCCAATATATCAATAGATTCAAATGGACGCCCCTTTACGTTGTCATCTCCAAATATGGCCAAAATTTTCCCAGCATATGGTTTGTGGATCATTCTATCAGCGACACGCATTGTTAAGTCACCAACGAACGAAGGGACTAACTGTATAGGGTCAAATTCTGCCATCACTATAGCAATAACCCATGACTAAATAATGGTTGTAGTAAGGGTACACCCCCAGAAATTTCGGAGCGAAAGCGCGTTCATAAGTCTCGTTGTCCCCTCGAGGACACGCGACCTATCTTTATATTATTTTTCTATTTCAACGAGGTCCTCCTTCTATATAAAGGAGGATCCCAATGTTGTAAAGGATTAAATCTCTTTCTAATACAAACTTTCTCTCTCTCTCTCTCTCTCTCTCTCTCTCTCTCTCTCTCTACCTTTTTACTCTCTAGAATAATCAATACATCAAAAGCGATAAAAGATATTATACATATTTCTAGGTCTAATTATTTTCAATTACGATTTACCTTTGATCTATTTTTGGATTGTATTTACTTGCAAAGTATTCATTATCTTTCGAGTCAAACAATTACCTCCTAGCCCTAAGCCACTAAATACGCTAATCGATTATACTTTTTTCCTTTTCTCTCTACTTTGATACATCTCATTCTCTTCCCTCCCATTCCATTAAATTTTTTGATCTCCTCCTCCTTCCGCCGTATTTGCGCAAAGCCCACTCCAGAGATGATGATTTTTAATTGTTTAGTTCGTATGATACTTTTCTGAAGTTGCTATTACTGTTAAAAATGATATGAGCCAACGCAAGTTGTGTTTTATTCCATGACCAATGGTTCGATTCTGTGTTTCGATCCAATTAATGGTATTGTATCGAAGGAACTAAGAAATCAGAAGGAGTTTGCATCTATTTAGTTTTCAAAAGTACAATAGTTATGGCAGATTCATTAGTATCGTGGCAGTACAAGGCGAAATGAGATTGGTCGTTATTGTTGTGGACTCATTCTTGGGATCCTTCTCCAGAAGGTTTGGCAAAAAACACGACATTGCTCTACTAGGGCGTGCTTCTAATAATTTAAAGGAATTTTTATTGCCAAACAACTGAGAGTGACATTTCCACGAAGGCGGCACGTTTTCACTGCTGGCTTCCGGTGAACAACGGATGCACCAGAAATTAGGGTTTGTTCTTGAACAAAAACGGTGGAATTTGAGGCTGAGCAACTTGGTTTTCTGTTAATATATTTTAATGTATTTGATGTATTTCATTATTTTTTTTTCATTGTAATTCGATGTACGTCGTTGTATTCCATGTATTTCATTGTATTCACTGTCTTTTTTCTCATTGTATTTCAGTGTATATTTCATTGTATTCCCTGTCTCGCTATATGCTATAAATGTATTCATAATTTTTTTTAATTAATATGATTTATGTATTCAGATGTATTATATAATTTCTCTGAAGATTGCTATATTTTTGGGGTATTATTCGGTTGAAAATCTTTTTTATAGCTGAAAATATAAAATTTGTGTGTTATAATTGAATTTGTTGAGTTATATGAGGAGTCTATTATGTTAATTGACTCACTTTCCATTTAAAAAATAGTGTAATCCCCTATTTCACGCCGTGAATACAGTCGAATATAATAATCTGTCTAACTGTAATCCCATGTTTCACTCCAGTCAAATACATTCGAATACAACAACTGATTAGCTGGACTTTTCTGATTCACGCCTATTTTTGTTACTATTTTCATGAATACAATAGCTTAAATATATCAAATAGATCTTATAACCACATAAAATGCATCTATATTCCGTAATACAGCAAATAGTAGCAAATAGTATCTGTGATTGACTAATTACTAGTAAAAAATAGCACTTATTTCAATGATTGAGGATCCACTACATCAACACCTGAATGCGAAACTCGTGAAGGTGAGGATTGGTAAACCTAACTACATAAATCTTGTGTTAAAAACATGTTAGGCAACGCGTATTGTCAAAATCAACACTGTTAAGGAAAAAACAAGAGGAAGAAGAAATAGAATATATAATTTCGAGTTCACAATTTGCTTGTGTGTCCTTAAGGAATTTTAACCCCCTCACAGTTGCCAAGGTAATGGATTAAATCCTCCCAGGATAAAACGGAATAACCTTCCTGCGACAGTGGCAATTTAAGAAGCAGGATACCAACGAACTCAAAAAGCGGAGCGAATCACACTTACGGTTTGCAAGGAACGAGAAAGCTCAAGAATTTTTGGATTAATGAACTTGCAGAGAGAAGGAAAGAATTTCTGAATTTCTGAATATCTAGAATGAAAGTCATGCCTGAATTTATAGGAAATTGTTGGCTTTGTGAAAAGGTATGATGCCTCTTCATGGTGTCTGTTTGTGAAAAGGTATGGTGCCTCTTCATGGTGTCTGTTTATTGTGAATAGACACCTGATAAATAACGTTCTTTTAACGTTATTTATCAAACTGGGTCAACTAGTTTAACCAAATAAACCGGGCCAAATTTTGAAGCCCAATCCAGTCCATTTAATTTCCCACCATTACCCAATTCACACTACTCATCTTTAAAGCCCAATGGCTTAAAAGTCCAACAATCCCCCACATGAATGGGGAATGGCTATATAGAAGAAAAAAAACATGGAAATTGTGTGATTCGCAAGAAAAGATCGATTGCATCTGGATAAGTAGGTTTCCCTTTGAACTTTCCATAGTGAACATATGTCGGATATACTCGGTCAATCGGTAGATTTGATATCTTTGAACCGTCGAACTTTGGTGTATACCTAGACAACCATATGTCACATAATCGACCTTTAACCGTCTTTTGGTTCTCATTATTGTGTTCGTTTCAGCCATGAACACCGCCTGGTCTCATAAGTGCGTAGAGAATTGGCCTTACAAAATTCTCCTTGAAGCGGCTTACACTTCACACTTACATAGGTGATTCCTAAACATGTAATCCTTTAGATTGACACTATTTGATAGATACCTCATCAAATTTAGGTAATCATTAAAGAACGTGTAAAGTTCTATCCTTGTTACCGAACATTGTCTTCATCACGAGAATGGACCAAAGATTTTATTTTGACAATGTTGAACCGGTCAATCACAACTTTGTTTGAGCTCCTTGAACCTAGATCTCGGAACATCCAAAATTCTAGGTAGAGTTACCGCCATGTTGACTTGTCCTCGGCCATAGTCCCATTCCCTTAGATGATTTCTCAACTCCCTCTCTAGTTAAGCCTTTTGTAAGCGGATCCGCAACATTATCCTTTGATCTTACATAATCAATAGTGATAATTCCACTAGAAAGTAGTTGTCTAACGGTATTATGTCTTCGCCGTATATGACGAGACTTTCCGTTATACATAACGCTCCCTGCCCGTCCTATTGCAGCCTCACTATCGCAATGTATGCAAATAGGATCCAAAGGTTTTGGCCATAACGGAATGTCTTCTAAAAAATTCCGAAGCCATTCAGCTTCTTCACCGGCTTTATCCAATGCTATAAACTCTGATTCCATTGTAGAGCGAGCAATACACGTCTGTTTAGAAGACTTCCAAGATACTGCTCCTCCACCAACCGTAAACACATATCCACTTGTGGACTTTGTTTCTATTGAGCCGGTTATCCAATTTGCATCACTATATCCTTCGATAACTGCAGGATATTTATCGTAGTGCAAAGCGTAGTCTTGAGTATACTCCAAGTATCCCAGAACTCGTTTCATTGCCACCCAGTGATGTTTGTTGGGATTACTTGTGAATCGACTAAGTTTACTTATCGCACAAGCTATATCAGGTCGTGTAGAGTTCATGATGTACATTAAGCTTCCTAACACACGAGCATACTCCAATTGAGATGTACTTTCACCTTTATTCTTCATAAGATGATGGTTTAAGTCAATTGGAGTCCTTGCACTTCTAAATTCCAAATGTTTGAATTTTTCAAGTACCATTTTCACGTAATGTGATTGAGACAAAGCTAGACCTTGAGGAGTCCTTTGGATTTTAATTCCTAGAATTATATCGGCAACTCCTAAGTCTTTCATATCAAACTTACTAGCAAGCATGCGCTTTGTAGTTTGAATGTCGGCAACGTCTTTGCTCATTATTAGCATATCATCAACATATAAGCAAACAATGACTATATGATTTGGAATGTTTTTAATGTAAACACATTTATCACATTCATTAATCTTAAATCCATTTGACAACATTGTTTGGTCAAATTTCGCATGCCATTGCTTGGGTGCTTGTTTTAGTCCATAAAGGGACTTAACAAGTCGACACACCTTCTTTTCTTTTCCCGGAACCACAAACCCCTCGGGTTGGTCCATGTAGATTTCTTCCTCTAAATCACCATTTAAGAAGGTTGTTTTCACATCCATTTGATGGATTTGAAGATCATACAAGGCGGCTAACGCGATTAGCATCCGAATGGATGTAATTCTTGTTACCGGTGAGTATGTGTCAAAATAATCAAGACCTTCTCGTTGTCTAAATCCTTTGACGACAAGTCTTGCCTTGTATTTGTCAATAGTACCATCGTCTTTCATTTTCTTCTTGAAAATCCATTTAGAACCCAACGTTTTGTTACCTGGAGGAAGATCAACCAATTCCCAAGTATGGTTGCTCAATATGGATTCTATTTCACTATTGACGGCTTCTTTCCAATATTGTGCCTCTGAGGAAGACATTGCTTCCTTGAAGGTATGAGGCTCATTTTCTAACATAAAAGTCAAAAAATCTGGACCGAATGAAGTAGATGTCCTTTGACGTTTACTTCTTCTCGGATTTTCTTCATTAGGCATACCATCTGTTATTTTCTCCCGAGGTCGTTTTGACTTTTGGAAGTTCACTTCACTTTCCTTTTTATACGGATAAATAGTTTCAAAGAATTCAGCATTATCCGATTCTATTATTTTATTAATGTGAATCTCAGGATTTTCTGATTTATGAACCAGAAAACGATATGCCTTGCTATTGGTTACATATCCAATAAATACACAATCAACCGTTTTTGGACCTATCTTAACCCTTTTAGGTTTAGGAACTTGTACCTTAGCTAAACACCCCCACACTTTGAAGTATTTCAAGCTAGGCTTCCTTCCTTTCCACTTTTCATAAGGAATGGATTGTGTTTTACTATGAGGTACACGGTTGATTATCCGATTAGTTGTAAGTATAGCTTCCCCCCACAAGTTCTGTGGTAAGCTAGAACTTATTAGCAATGCATTCATCATCTCCTTCAACGTTCGATTCTTCCTCTCCGCAATTCCATTAGATTGTGGAGAGTAAGGGCAGTTGTTTGGTGAATAATGCCATTTTTCAAACATATTTCTTCAAAAGGAGATTCATATTCGCCACCCCTATCACTTCTTATCATTTTGATCTTTTTGTTTAGTTGCGTTTCAACTTCACTCTTGTATTGCTTGAAAGCATCAATTGCCTCATCTTTACTATTAAGTAAATAAACATAGCAGTATCTCGTGCTATCGTCAATAAAAGTAATAAAATACTTTTTTCCACCGCGAGATGGTGTTGACTTCATGTCGCAAATATCTGTGTGAATTAAGTCTAAAGGACTTGAATTCCTTTCAACTGACTTATAAGGATGCTTAGCATACTTTGATTCCACACATATTTGACATTTAGAATTAATGCAATCAAATTTTGGCAATACTTCTAGATTTATCATCTTTCGCAATGTTTTGAAGTTTACGTGACCTAAACGCGCATGCCATAAAGTGTTTGACTCAAGCAAGTAAGAAGAAGCATTCACTTTATTCATTGGAACTGCTATTACATTTAGCTTGAAAAGGCCCTCACTTAGGTAACCTTTTCCAACATACAAATCGTTCTTACTAATTACAACACTATTAGAAACAAAAATACATTTGAATCCATTCTTGACAAGAAGTGAGATAGACACGAGATTCTTGCGAATTTCTGGAACATAGAGGACTTGGTTTAGAGTCACTATTTTTTCAGACGTCATCTTCAACGCAATCTTGCCAACTCCTTCAATTTTGGCCGTAGATGAATTTCCCATGAAGATAGTCTCGTCGGGACCTGCGGGGACATAAGAAGAAAATAATTCCTTGTTAGCACAAACATGGCGGGTGGCTCCAGAATCTATCCACCACTCTTTCGAATTTCCTACCAAGTTGCATTCAGACAACATGGCACACAAGTCTTCCATTTCATCTTCAACCATGTTGGCTTGATTCTTTTTCTTCCTATCATTCTTTGGCGCACGACAATCTGCCGCCTTATGCCCAATTTTCCACAGTTGTGGCAATTACCCTTGAACTTCTTCTTGCTTGGGTAATTCTTTGGTCCGGAAGCTTTCTTCCTCTTCTTATTTTGTGGTGCCTCCTCAACAATGTTTGCCCCCACAATTGTCGAGTTTCCACGTGACTTCTTTTCAGCATTTTTGTTGTCCTCTTCTATCCTCAAACGAACAATCAAGTCTTCAAGAGTCATCTCCTTCCGTTTGTGTTTAAGATAATTCTTAAAATCCTTCCACAACGGAGGTAGTTTCTCAATGAAAGCAGCAACTTGAAAGGCCTCATTAATGACCATACCTTCAATAACAAATTCAGAGTTAATAATAAGATAAATCTTATTAATAGAATTATTGATTTGGGTCATACCTTCAGCAAAGAGGTCATGTACAATGACTTGTAGTTCTTGGACTTGTGTTATGACCGACCTAATGTCAATCATCTTGAAATCCAGGAACCTTGCAGCCACGAACTTCTTAAGTCCCGCATCCTCGGTCTTGTACTTTTTCTCAAGCGCATTCCATAACGCTTTTGAAGTTTCCATGACACTATAGACATTGTACAAACCATCTTCCAAACAACTCAAAATGTAATTTTTTGCATAAGAAATCAGAATGTTTCCATGCTTCAGTTACAACAAGTCGTTCATTGTCCGGAGTATCCTCAACCATGGCCGGAGGATCCTCCTTGATAAAACGTTGCAAACTCAACGTAGTAAGATAGAAGAGCATCTTCATTTGCCAGCGTTTGAAGTCAATACCGGAAAATTTTCCGGGTTTTTCTGCCGGTGCCATAGCATGGGCCGGAGTAGAACGGCTTGACGATGCAACCACACTCGTCATAGTAGCACCCGTTCCCGCAACATTTCCATTAGTTTGGTTTTCATTCGTCATGTTTCTGTAAAGTCAAAAACAATACAGAAATTTATTAAATCGGTGAAGTTTTTATATCTTCAAACTGAATACCAAACCAAACATACAACACGTAACAATGGTGAAGTTTTTATATACTTCAAACCCGTACGTTTATTATTCCGGCAAAGTTTTTATGTACTTTAAACCGGAGAGAAACAATTAATGGAGTAGAAAGCAACAAGGCTTTAGTCTCCAAGTTAATGTAAAACAATGCCGAAAAAAAAAAAAAATAATACAGAACTTTATTAAATCAGTGAAGTTTTTATATCTTCAAACTGAATACCAAACCAAACATACAACACGTAACAATGGTGAAGTTTTTATATACTTCAAACCCGTACGTTTATTATTATTATTTTTTTTTCTTTAAAATTCCTTAAGATGTTAGGCAACGCGTATTGTCAAACTCAACACTGTTAAGGAAAAAACAAGAGGAAGAAGAAATAGAATATATAATTTCGAGTTCACAATTTGCTTGTGTGTCCTTAAGGAATTTTAACCCCCTCACAGTTGCCAAGGTAATGGATTAAATCCTCCCAGGATAAAACGGAATAACCTTCCTGCGACAGTGGCAATACAAGAAGCAGGATACCAACGAACTCAAAAAGCGGAGCGAATCACACTTACGGTTTTCAAGGAACGAGAAAGCTCAAGAATTTTTGGATTAATGAACTTGCAGAGAGAAGGAAAGAATTTCTGAATTTCTGAATATCTAGAATGAAAGTCATGCCTGAATTTATAGGAAATTGTTGGCTTTGTGAAAAGGTATGGTGCCTCTTCATGGTGTCTGTTTGTGAAAAGGTATGGTGCCTCTTCATGGTATCTGTTCATTGTGAATAGACACCGATAAATAACGTTCTTTTAACGTTATTTATCAAACTGGGTCAACTAGTTTAACCAAATAAACCGGGCCAAATTTTGAAGCCCAATCCAGTCCATTTAATTTCCCACCATTACCCAATTCACACTACTCATCTTTAAAGCCCAATGGCTTAAAAGTCCAACAAAACATGCTCAATTAATTACAATTAAGAACATTTATTAGTATTATTATTATTATTATGCTTTCTACGTTAGGTGAGAGACATGAAATCTTTTTTGTCTAACATTTATGAGTCCTGCAATTATGTACTAACATGTGGGTAGGTTTTCGAAATGCAAGATAGTAAAACTCCTCCCTGTTACATGTTTGAAAATATTGTACAAACAATAATCAATTATTACTATATTGTATACGTTATGTTCATCTGTAAAAATACTACGACAGTGCTAGGTTTCAATCCTGAATGAGGGAATTGCCAAGGGATTTAACTTATAACATTTATATGTTGATTTTTATTTTTTTACTATCAAAGTAAATTAATCGGTTATAGACTAGCTACACCTTATATTTTGGATTACTATATAATTCCTTTAATTTTCGAGAATATGAACGTATCCATCCACTTGAAAAGCAGCAGTTAGACTCAATAATGCAAAGCCCATTGTTCCTTCAGTACTTATAAACAACAATCATTATAGTACTTCACAAAATTATAAGGGTATTTTGCACCTATTATTCTCGTCTCAATTTACATGACAGTATTTAATTGACACGAAGTTAAAGAAATAAAAATGTTTTTTAAATAGTTATAGTTTTTAATATAAATCATAAAACTTGTGTTACTTTTAATAATCTTATTTAATTTGTAATACTACAATTTAAAGTTAATTATTTAATTTAAACATATGCTCCTTAATATTTTGGAGACATTAAAAAAAATGTGTAACACATGAGTTAAGATAAAAAGAAATACTAACAGATTACAACAAGTTAAGGAGTCAGCTAATTAATAACCATATAGCTATATGAACCCTGACTAGCAGCAAATCACGTGAGCGCAGAACTGTAGCACACTGCACACCCACGTTTTCACAATCCCCACAAAACATTAATCATTGTAGCAAAAAGCAGTACAATTATGAAAGAAAGTCAAGACAAGCCATTTCTCCAGTGCAATTATGTAGGTGTGGTTATTGGAAAACAAATTTAAAATTGTAGTATGATATTTAAATTATTTAGGATTTGGTATTTGTAAAGTTATTTATTTCAGGTCTAAATAGAATTTGTAGTCATAATTAATTCTATAGGAATATGCTTTCTCGGTTTTAGTCTATTATATTTTAGAGTATTAGTAGCTTATTTTATGTGTGGAGGATATAAAAAATAATAGATATTATATAGATTTATAAATAAAATATTTTCCTTCAATGGTCTCATTTAGTTTGACGGTGCATGCACCAATAATATTTGATGTAGGAGTGGTAAACAAGCAACGCAGATTGGATATGAACAGGTAGAGAATGAGTAATATAAAAATTGATAAATTCTTCGATCTGACTACGGATAAAAAATAGGTTAACCGACGGGTAATATGAATATCCATATTATCCATGAATTCTTGAATATAATCGTTTTTGGAAGAATTTCTAGTCTTTCAGACCTATGAAATTTCCAATTTCATGGATTTACAAATGTAAAAGTTAAAGTCATTATTTATTTATTGGTTATCCATTTTCTAAGTGGATATGTCACGACTCAAAATCCAATTAGTTGTGATTGCAGCTAACCCAACCCGCTAGGTAAGCCAATTAACAACTATCTATATTAATGAGATTTATCAAGAAAAGAAATGATAATACAATTGCTTTTATACAAGAATTTGCTAAGGACTGGTAGTATAAATAATGAGCTTATAGATTTAGAGCTTACAAAGCTAGTATAAAATAAATACGTCATATGTCCGAATTATACATAAATAGATTTTTCATAAGTTTAGAGCTACCATGAACAAGAGGCTGTTATAACCGGAATGCAGGTACGTCTTTAATGCTAGCTCTTGTCTTAAACATCAACATCCAAATCTGCATGTAAAGTGTAGAAGTATAGTATGAGTACAACCGATCCCATGTACTCAATAAGTAACAAGCCAAACCTTTAAAAGTAGTGACGAGTTGGAATAGAGGTCTGAGTCCAACACCAAAGTCAACAACAGTTCATAACAAATTAATAATAATGGAACAAGAAACATACTAAGATATAAGATGCTCAACTCGTTCACAGTTCCAGAAAAATAGGTATGCTTTTCAAGTATATCAATGAAAATCCAATTCTTTAACTGAAATTACAAAAATATGAGTAGGTTTGTAAAACTGTGATTTTTTTTCCTGAAACTTTTCAACAACAGATAAAATGTTTCATTATCAAATGGCACGAGGAAAATATATCTCTAGGCCTACATGTCAATGTATGCATGCCAACTATAATACAATGTAGTGATAAAACCATATGCATACTCTCAGTGTATCAATGCACTCAGTCCTCCCAATTACTTAATCCACACATGTACTCTATCTTCACAGCTACTCAATCCTCACAGTATGTCAAACTTTCCGACTACTTGGGATTTGTGCTCGGCACTAGTATTGAGTAGGTACCTGCGCTCATTAGGGGTGTGTACAGACTCCGAATGAGTTCCTTCAGTCCAAGCGCTATAATAAGTCAATCATGGCGTAAATTAATAACATATGCTTCAGCGTGCAGCCCGCTTCCATGATAAATTAAAATTCTTACAATTAAGCCCTCGACCTCGCTCAGTCATCAATCTCTCTAGTATCTCGGTATACAATGTTATGAAATCAGCCCAGCAATAATGATGTGATGTATCAATAAATGGTAATATAATGTGAGCTATTGTATGCATAAAACTGAGTATGTAATTGCAATGTAAGTAGATCACTCAACCACAGAAATAACCTCCGTGGGTCTCAACATGATAATCATGTAGCCTAGACATGGTTTCTAACATGGATCACAACTCAAATGCTCTAACACATAGACTACAATCGAATTTGCCAATAAGATAGGGGCACAGTTTCATGGAATCGATTAAATCATAGTTACTACAGTGCACACCAACACGCCCATCACCTAGCATGCGCGTCACCTCAACATCAATTACATAACATGTAATTTGGGGTTTCATACCCTCAGCACAAGGTTTAGAAGTGTTACTTACCTCGAACAAGCCAAATCCAATACCGAGCAAGCCAAACAATGATCCAAAATAACCATCTCGCATGTACCGACCTCCGAATGGCTCGAAACTACTCAAAAGAAACTCAAGAACATCAAATAATGTCTAAGAAAAAAAATTTAATTGATAAAGGTCGAATATTTATTCAAAAGCTCAAAATCGGCCAAAAAGTCATACCCGAGTGCGCGCCCCAGAATCCGACGGAACTTATTAAATACGATAACTCGTTCAATTACAAGCTCAACCATACTAATTTTATTCAATTATGATTCCAAATCGGTGTTCAAAAATTGAAAATTCACTTAATGAAATTTTAGACAAATTTCTCAAATTTCAATTTGAAATCATCAATCAAATGCAAAATACGGAGATGGATTAATGAAATAGGACCAAAACCAAGTATAGAATACTTATCCCAATCTATATGATAAAAATTACCTCCAAAGTCGCCCAAATCTGAGCTCCCCAACTCAATATATGACCAAATAAACAAAACCTTGATATTATTTATATTTCTGCCAGTTGTTCTGCATTATTTCTCGTACCAAACTATCACGAGCCTAAAACCGGACCTAGTCGTGATGGCGCCTCTCATGAAGACAAGGCCAGCCGACACATTCCCATTCCAATCTTAAGCAATAAAATAATAAGTATTAAGTCGCGAACGAGAAAAAGAAATCTCAAAAATAAGCAGTTAACAGTATAATTTGCGAAAAAACAAATCTAACACAGTCGGACATCGGGGTGTCACTAGTCATGAGCATCTACTACAATCCTAATACAACAAGTCTTTAAAATATACTAGTTACAGTCTAATGAAATCGAGAGGAAGAAAAGCAGTGCTGCAAACATCGGGCAACTACCTTGCTAAACTCCGATGACTCTGTCTCTGGGCGACCAATATCTGCTACCGGGTTCAGAAATACCTGAATCTACACACAAGGTGCAGGGAGTAAAGTAAGTACTTCCAACTCAGTAAGTAATAAAGATAAATAAAGACCGAGTAATATGAAGCCACTTAAAGCACAACATTAAGCTACAAGAGGCACACCAAATTAGTAATTATAATTAAGTAGTGAAATCTCACAAACCTCTCTTAAACATCCAAACAATATACAGGAAAATAAATAATAAGTAAATACATAATAACTGCCCCTCGGGTACAGTAACAACAGAATTAGCCCCTCGGGAAATGTTATATAACAATACCAGCTCCTTGGGCTATATCTCACATCACAATAGGTACCTGCGCTCACTTGGGGTGTACAGACTCCGGGAGGGGCCCCTTACGGCCCAAGCGCATAATCAAGCCATCTCATGGCATCATAAAAGGGCTTTCAGCCTCATATCAATATTAAGACACCTCGTGACATACAATCTCAGGCCCTCAGATTCATTATCATAATTCATATACCATTGTTGCGGCGTGCAACCCGACGCAAATGTATCCGCACAACATATGCCCTCGACCTTACTCAGTCAGAATCTCATAAGCCCCTCGAGTATTAGTAAAATATAAAGATTATCTCAAAATACCCTTAAAATACAATTTAGTGTGTTTAAAACAGAATAACCTAGCTGAATTTTCAAAACAATAAAAATAGGGCATGACTGAGCACAAGTATAAATCAAACAATGAGGAAAATATCATTAACAATCCCCTAAGGGTTCAAACAGCTAGAACGAAGCCCATATATGATATTTAGCCCAAAATATAATTATATTATGCTTCCAACAGTCAAATACGATGTAAAGAAGTCATTAGGGATGGACTAAGTTACAATTCCCAAACGGTGCTCTACCCCACGCTCATCATCTAGCGTGTAAGTCACCTCAACATAGTCGTACACTATGAAATTTCGGGGTTTCATACCCTCAGAACAATATTTAAAATCATTACTCACCTCGATCCGACCAGGAATCTCGCTTGCAATGCCTTTGCCATTCAAAACAACTTCCGGGTGCTCCAAATCTACGATGTTCAGATTTTTATCATTAAATTATGCTAAACTAATGAATTCCAATTGAAAAATATCGATTTTAAGCATAAAACCCGAAATCGGTCAAAAATCAACCCCCGGGCCCACATCCTAGAACTGGACAAACTTTATACCAAAATGTTCTTCATCATCTTCGTTTGACCCATCCAATAATCCCTAAAAGGTCTCATAATCTCAAGCCCTAACTCCACATTTTTCTACTGATTTCATGAATTTAACTCTAATATTTTTGTTCCTTGATCACAATTAATCAAGTTTTAAGGTCTAAAATCCTTACCGCAATGAAGAACAATGATTTCCTCTCTTCAAAATCGCCTCCAAGCTCTTTTCCTGTTCAAAAATGGAGTAAAAAAGGTTCAAAGTAGCGAAACAAGTCTTTAAAATATTCTGCCCAGGTATATACTCTTCGCGATTGCGCAAAGTGCTTTGCAATAGAGAAGCATAACTTTTCTCACCCCAAAATTTGCCCTCGCGATCGGGGACAATGCTTCACGATCGTGAAGAACAAGTTCCTAGTTCTTTCGAACAACCTCTAGTATAATGGTCATAACTTTTTGGACACAACTCCAAATGATAAATGGTTTGATGTTATAAAAACTAGGCACCAAGAGATATTATTAGATATATTGCTAATTTCCCGACTCTTTATACAGTGAGATATAAGCTTATAAAATCAGCCCTGTGCATTAGAGATTTCTAAATCCCTCCCGGATAGCCTATAGTGTAACCACCATTACATTTTTTATACGACTTAAAATTCTAATTAATTTAAGTTTTTGAAAACTATACACAAAGGGATAAACTTTGATTTTTGGATCATCTCCAAATTCCTTGTAGATTGTGACATATAAGCTTCCATAGTTTGATTAGTATAGTAGAATATTTACTCTATGCAACCGGGGAGGTTCATTCGCGATCGCAAAGTATTGGCATTTTTTCGCATTTTAATCATCGGGATCGGGTCCCATTCCACGCGATCGTGTAGAACACTACTGTAGCCAAAAAATCAGCAGCTAAAAATAGCTTAGAAATGGTCCAGAACCACCCCGAAACTCACCCAAGGTCCCCGGGACCTCAACCAAATATGCCAACCAATCCTAAAACATCATTCAAACTTGTTCTAGCCATCATATCGCTCAAAACCATATCAAAACATCGAATCACCCTCGTATTCAAGCCTAATATTTTCAAAAACTTCCGAATTCCGAATTTGATCAAAAAATCTATTAAACCTCGTCCGAGTGACCTGAAATTTTGGCACACACGTTACAAATAGCACAACGGACCTACTTCAATTTATGAAATTATATTCCAACCCCTATATTAGAATCTCACCTATCAACTCGAAAATGCGAAAATTTTAATTTCGCCAATACAAGCCTAAGTCTTCTCCGGACCTTCAAAATATATTTTGATCACGATCCTAAGCCCCAAATCACCTAAAGGAGGTAACCAAATAATAAAAAAGTCCAATCCGAGATCATATGCTAACAAGTCAAAACTTGGTCAAACCTTTCAAAATTTTAAGCTTCAAACTGAGAACTGTTCTTCCAAATTCATTCCGCTCATCCTGAAAACATTATAACACCAAACTATGCCTTGTAAAAAGACACACACAGATGTAGCAAATATAGTTTGAGTAATTCTGCCCAGAGTCGAACCACGGAGAATTAACCTATCAATTACTCTTGTATGACTTATTAAATTCACACAATCAATTTCCCCAAACTTTGTGATTCACAGTTGATGATATATTTAACAACTAAACTAAAAATAAATAAAGTTGAAAGTTAACTAAGGTTGCTTGTATATAATTGGAATAAGATCTAAGGTAATGATTTCCCCCGTTGTTGATTTCCTTGGTTGAATATGTTTTATAACTGAGACTTAGTTGTCTCTATCAATCATGAACGCTCCAGCTATAATAAATCTTTCTCAAGCAATTATGATAATTTAGTATATGTACTTTCTCAAGCTACGCTAGCTATATTCACAATATGGTTCACTTATATTTCACCCGATGTATCGTTATCTCTAATGCAACCTCTAAACCCTCAGTTATGACTGTCGTCTATACTCTGGGAGTGATTTTGTTCATATAATCACCTAAATATGCACTCTCACTCAAGTAGATACATACTAAATAGGAATGGATAATTGAGGGCCCTTTCAACAAAGTATAATCAAAACGTAGATGAATGAATAGAGATTGGCAACCAATTCCAAACTATATTAATATAACAACTAAGTCATCCCCAAAGGGTTTCACCAAAAACTTAGGTTAAAGTATTTAGCTACTTATAACAACAGAAGATAAAACTAATAGATTATTCATAATGGAAGAATTGCAAGAAAAATAGAAGAGAATAAGAACTATGATATTTTGGGTGATCTCTCACACTTGTTCTTCTTCCAAAAGTAATCTAAAAAATAAGCCTTTTTTTTTATTTTGGGCGAGTTTCTACATCTTATAAGGGTTTTACAAAAACATTTCCCGAATTGCTTTGGCCCCTTGAATTTTATGGGTTGTGAACAGTGCGTCGCGGCCGCGGTGCTGACCATGAGAAGCACTGTCTCAAACCTCGACTTGAATTGCGGTGGCGACCACGGTGGGCATTGCTTGGGCTTTTGTCCCTACGTTCCTTCTCTTTTTGCTCTTTTGTGTCCGGGTACTTCTTAAGTGTGTGTTTTCTTCATGTTATTGCCTCCAAACACTTCATGTTGCTTCCTCGCATCTTATATTTCCTGCGAAACAAAAAAGAACCAATTAAAGCATTTTATTGGCTATTTACATTATAAAACAACAACAACACATAGGCAATTACGGTGTAAATAACAACTATATAGCCTATTATCAACACCCCACACTTAAATTATTTCTAGTCCTCGAGCAATTCACCATACTCCATTAAAATTTATTCCCTATGCTTTTCCCTCAACGACTCATAACATGAACATTTTACAAGAGTTACACCTAGTAGTGAGTAGCTTTTACCTCAATAATCAAGTCTTTCATACCCCGTAATATTTGCACTTAATCAAACCACTCTACCCAATAGTCAAGACGCACCTTTCCTTTGTGAATCACATGCCCTCATATCACACAAGACAATAGTTCTCTATATATAATGATAATGATAACAATTAGGAATTCAAATAGAAAGAATTCACTCTAACATTCACATGCCATAAAGATGCACTATAAGCTTGCTCGTAGTGTAGTACTCGACTAATTGAGCTCATTCAGTATTGGATCAATTAGGACTTTATTTGGTTGTAATATAGGCTACGGGATGGGTAGGATACATTTATATGTAAGAGTGGCTACACCTCCCTAAGCACTTTAATACATACATTTTTAACATTCAACCTTATAATTTTGTCAAACCAAAATTCCATCTTCACATCAATATAAACTACCCGTTTCTTCTTTACGTACGCTTACGTAAAGAGCCACCACTTATCAAGGAAATATATATTTTTTGTTTTTCTTTCAAGTGGCTTTTCCTTTTTTTTTTTTAAAAAAAAACAATGCACCTTTCTCCTTATTCATTAGTTCCACTCAAAAACCAAACTAACCACCCTATACTTTAACTTTTACAAAGTTCATAACAATTTTAGTGCTCATGAGAGGTAAAAAGGTTCAAATAGATGGTTAATTCAAACAAATGGGTAAGACATGCAATGTAGTTGCCAAAGAAAAAGGATTATAGGATCAAAAGGGTTAACTACGATACATAACAGTTAGGTGGGTCAAATATACATATCTGGCTCAACAAAGAAATGCATATATTACTTCTAAGACTGAATGAAGCTACTATTTTGCTTTGCAAACACACAAGGCAAGTTTTAGGCATCAAATGTACATTATGAAATACAGTAACACTCACACACACATGGCACATGACTCATTATGAATTAGTTTATCAAGGCATTTTCTTTGAGTATTCAAGTTAAGTACAAACATATAGTTTTTAAGGAACTTAAATAAGATTCAACCCTTGAAGCTAAGCGCTATATTCTAGCATCTATCGTGTTTAGGTGTAAGAATGCTATGGGTTCTCCTTCTTCAATTTTAAACTCGTTGCCCATTAATCCTAACCTAAAACAAGAAAAAACAAAATCTACCTATACCTGGTTCAAGCTAAACCCTTGAAAAAGAATTGTGGCCTAAAGAAAATAAAAGGGGAGTCTACACTATCTAAGAAATAAAAAATAAAAAAAAAACTTTTTCGTACTTTTTGTAGACTAGCGTGCCTCATGAAAAATTTCTACAGAATTTGTCATTAGGAAGATTCTTTATATTTCAGGTTTTTCCTCAACTTAGTCCCTCAAGAACCCTGTCGAATGAGATCCATCATCGGGACAAGTCGCTTACTATTTTAATTTTCCTAAATAAAATTGTTACTCTAATTTTAAAGCAATTAACAAAAAACAAAACCAAGAACAACAAACAGATAATTGTTTTACAAGTATAACATACAACGAAGTCTCCTCCACCCCACACTTAAAATGGAGACATGTCCCTATGGCTTGACTATATAAAAAGCAGTGAGGTAAAGAAACTTCCCTGAGGGGTCACTCTTCATCTGAAACTATGTCTTGGTTTACGTTGCAGGTGCGACCTAGAGCTCTCAACTAGCCCATGAATTTCTTTTCCTACTTCTCTTGTTGGTCAGCCAGTATATCAATACGGGGACCCAAGTCAGCGACAGAGGTCCGCAGTCTTGTCATCTCCTGCTCCAAAGCAACCATACGAGTGCTCCGGCGTGGCTGTGAAGATCCTGCCTCATCCCCTCTAGGAAGAGCTATGATCTCAGTAGCGTCAACATCATCCTCAGACTTAGAGTCATCAAACAAGTCATCACTGTTTTGTACCAGCTCTCTTCCCTCTAGTCGAATTGTTTTTTGCTCCCAAAGCAGTTTTTAGAGCTAATTTCCCATAAACACGAGAGTTCTCAGGGACATTTTCAAGGCGGCACAGACTGGTGACAAGCGAAGGCAAGTAGTGGCCTTTGATTAGGTCGGGTGATCAAATGGACATTTCTTCATAGAGGACTCGGGCGACATCAAACCCTTGGTGATTCATGAAGTAGTAAATCATGGACCATTCATATCTGTGCTATTGCTAGATGGTAGAAACCGAGTGGTGATGACAATGAGCCAACATTTGGCGTCCCAAGTAAGAGACTTGGAGTGTGGAGTCGTCGGTTGTGCTGCCCATTTGTGGCGACCCAAAGGGTCATCACTTATTTTATTAATCATTTCGAGCTTCTGAGGCCTTGAAAATCTCATTCTATGTTGCCTCGATTTACGTGCACAATCCGAGCATGTAGCCGGAAAGATTTTTGTGATAGAAAATATGGATTCTATGAGAAATGTGGATAAAAATGATATTAATATTGATATGGTTGACTTCGGTCAACATTTTTGGAAAACGGATCCGGACCCGAGATTGGGTGGTCCCGAGAGGTCCGTAGGAAAATATGGGACTTGGACATGCGTCCGAGTCGAATTCTGAGGTCGAGAGCCCAAGTTATGAATTTTTCTATGAAATTGTTTTTGATGTAATTGTTAAAGGAAATGAATTAATTGACCTTGGTATCGGGCTCGTATTTTGGTTCCGACGCCCGGTACAAGTCTTAAATATTATATATGTGATTTCCGTAAAGTTTGGTGACATTCGGATGTCGTTTGAGATGTTTTGGACCTTGAGTTCCAAGTTTGAAAGTTTTGAAAACCAAAAGTATGAAAATCATGAATTTGAGGCTTGATTTGATGAAAACGATGTGATATTGGCGATGTGATCGCACGAACAAGTTCATAATGTGTTTTTGAGGTTGTGTACATGTTTGGTTTGGAGCCCGGGGGCTCGGGTAAAGATTTGATAGGCCGTTGGATTAAATTCTGAATTTTTGCACTGCTAGTTTTTCACCCAGCTGTTGGCTTCGCAATTGCGAAGTATTTCTCGCAATTGCGAAGGGGCAAGTACAAGGCAGGGCTCGCAAATGCGAACCATAGTTCGCAAATGCGAACATTCCCATATCCAGCCTTGTTCACAAATGCGAACAATAGTTCGTAAATGCGAACATTCCCTATACTGCCTGTGTTCGCAAATGCGAACCATTGTTCGCAAATGCGAACATTCCCCTTTCCTGCCGGTGTTCGCAAATGCGAACAAAAGTTCGCAAATGCGAACTTCCCAGACTTAGCTTATATTTTCAAACTCCAGAAATTGGTCGGGGTTCGCAATTGCGAACCCATGTTCGCAAATGCGAACACAGAGACCTGTAAAACACGATTTTCAGTTCATTTCTTCACTTTTTACAAAACAAAAACACCCATTTGCGATTCTTCACGGATTCCTTCTTCATCAAAAAAATTGTAAGTCACTTTTTACTTAATTCTTTCAATTCCTAACATCATTAAACATGTTTTTCAATAGAAATCAAAGGTTTTCATGGTAGAATTTCTTGTTTTTGTTAGAATATAGGGTTTTTCATAAATTGGGAAATTGGACCTCGAATTGAGGTCCGATTTTGAAACAAATCATATACATGAACTCGTGGGGGATGGGTAACCGGATTTTGGTCCTAACCCCGAGTTCCGACCATGTGGGCCCGGGGTTGAAATTTACTATTCCGGGCGGAATGTTGTAAAAGTTGTATTTGGTCTTAAGAATTAGTTTGTTGAGTAGAATTGATGATATTAAATCAATTGTGTATAGATACGATTGGGTTGGAGCCAAATTTGAAAGAAAAAGACATTTCCGCGGATTGAATTGTTCATAAACATTCGAGGTAAGTGTTTGTTCTATCCTAGCTTGAGGGAATAGGATTATGTGTTATGTGTTATGTGATCGAGTGCGGTGTATGGGCTGTGGTGACGAGCATCCATAACTGGCGTCTAGTATGACCGTGAGTCATTGAAAATGCTTATTTTGAGATATATTTACAGATGAATTGTTGAACCTTTGTCGGGTTGTAGAATTGTTATGGTTCTCCCTTGTTGGGACTTGTTGTGAAGATAATTATTGATTGCCCTTGTTGGGACGGTTTATGAATTATTGTTTCTTTCTTTGCCCTTAACTGTGATTGTTATTTGGGTGAGGAAGAGTGATAATGCACGAAGGGTGATGCCGTGCCATGTTTTATTATTTATGCACGAAGGTTAATGTCGTGCCATGTTTTATTGATTATGCACGAAGGTTAATACCGTGCCATGTTTTATTGATTAGGCACGAAGGATCATGTCGTGCCCCGTTATTGAACCATGTACGAAGGATCATGCCGTACTATGGATGTGAGGATGAGAGTAAAAGCACGAAGGGTGATGCCGTGTACTTTATTTGCTTATTTGGTGAGGATGAGAGTAAAAGCACGAAGGGTGATGCCGTGCAACCGCTTGCTATTCCTTGACTTGATATTACTTGTGTTTCCATTATACTTTGTTTTCCTTGTGAACTTTATTAACTGTTGTTAATTGTTGAATTCTTTGAGATATTCCTTATTGTGTTATTACCTGGTTATTTCTTGTTATTCCGTTGTCTACATATATATTAAATTGCACAGGTTTATGTGGGTCTCTGGTCCTAGGCTTGTCACTACTTTGCCGGGATAGTTCAGGCACTTACCAGCACATGGGGTCGGTTGTGATGATACTACACTTCTGTGCGTTTTTGCACAGGTCCAGGTTACGATCAGGAGCAGCAGCAGTAATTCGATTGTGTGGGAGTTGATTACATTTGAGACCGAGGTAGCTTGCAAACGTCCGCAGGCCCGGCGTCTCTCTCTTTATTTATGTTACTAGCTGTAGTCTCTTTGTTCCGAGACAAACATAATTATGTTATATTTCTTTCAAACTCTTATGTGTAGTATTCAGTAGTAGTTCGTGAGTTGGTGACTCCACGTCTTGGGTAGAGGATTTCAGGTATGATTTTCATCTTGTAATTAGTTATTTCTATTTCGATAAAGTATTCCGCATTTATTTAATTAAAATTGTGTTAAAAACAGGATGGTATGAATACAGTGGCTTGCCTAGCTACCACGAGTAGGCGCCATCACGATCCCGATGTTGGGGGAAAATCCGGGTCGTGACAAGTTGGTATCAGAGCTCTAGGTTACATAGGTCTCACCACTCACGAACAAGCTTAGTAGAGTTTGAGAGGTAGGTACGGAGACGTCCGTACTTGTCCTCCAGAGTCTATTGAGTTAGGAAAGAGTCTCTCATTTGTTCTCTCTTGTCCTGCGACTTGTTCCTCAATTACTGATTGAATTTCTATTCTGTCCTTTCGCAGATGGTAAGGACACGCGCTTCTTCGTCCGCTGACCAGCAGCCCGAGCCCCAGGCAGCTCCCGTGAGGGGCAGGGGCCAAGGCTGTATCAGAGGCCGTGGTAGGGGTAGAGCTCAGCCCCAGGCAGCTACCCCAGACGTGGAGCCTCATATTGAGATTGACGAGGAGGTTCCAGTCCCAGCAGCTCCAGTGGGCCTAGCTCAGTTCCCAGGAGAGGCTTTATTTACCCCGGATCTTCGGGATGCTTTGGTCAGAATAGCGGGATTTATGGACAGCATTGCCAGAGCGGGTTTATTATCAGTTGCACTAGCCGCTTCTCAGGTTGGAGGAGGGGTCCAGACCCTTATTGCTCGTACTCCGGAGCCAGTAGCTCCTCAGCCTCAGGCACCAGTGGTTCAGCCAGCTGTGGCCACTCAGTCAGGTACCACAGCTTATGCCGGCGATGGAGCGGCCATGACTTTCGATTCGTTATGGAGGCTTGATCGGTTCTCCAAGCTATTTACCACTACATTCAGTGGAGCCGCATCAGAGGATCCTCAGGACTTCTTATTCAGTTGCCATGAGATTCTCAAGACTATGGGGATCGTGGAGTCAAATGGAGTCGACTTCTGTACATTCAGGCTTGCAGGATCCGCCAAGACTTGGTGGAGAGATTATTGCTTGACTCGACCAGCAGGGTCCCCAGCTTTATCATGGGACCAGTTTGCGGAACTATTTATGGAGAAGTTTCTCCCCGCTACTCAGCGGGATGTACTTCGGAGGCAGTTTGAGCGCCTCCATCAGGGGCACTATGACGGTCACACAGTATGAGACGAGATTTGTCGATTTGGCTCGTCATGCAGCGGTGATACTTCCCACAGAGCGGGGAGAGGGTCCGCGGATTTATAGATGGGCTTAATCGACCAATTAGACTCCAGTATGGCTATGGGCGTGGGGAGTGACATATCATTCCGTGAGGCAACTAATGCAGCACGCAGAGTTGAGATGGCTCTCGCTAGGGGAGGCGTTATTCTTCGGATAAGAGGCCTCGTCATTCGAGCAGGGTTTAGTGGTTCTTCTTCTGGTGGCAGGGAATCTTTTGATAGGGGCCAGTCTTCCAGGCCTTTCCATTCCGCCCTTCAGGCCTCACAGGGTGGACCAGGTGATCGTGGGTTTCATGAGAAGTATTCGGATCAGCCTCATATCAGTGCTCATCCTCTTCAGAGTGTTTGTGGAGGCCATTCAGGTCGTCAGGGCCCTCGGCCCAAGCAACCTAAGAGTTGCTACGGTTGTGGTGACCTAGGTCATCTTGTCAGGTTCTGCCCTCGAGCGATGGGCAACACATAGCAGCAAGATCCTCGTTCCATGATTCAGGCCCCAGCTGACCCTCAACTTGCCCAGCCAGCCAGAGGCGGGGGTAGAGATCATAGAGGCGGAGGTCGAGACCGTAGAAGTGGAGACCGTCCAGCCCGAGGTAGAGGTCAGCCAGTTGATGACCGTCCTAGGGATGTAGCTCAGAGGGGAGGTGCTGATCCCCGATTCTATGCCTTACCAGCCAGGCCAGAGGCAGAGGCATCAGATGCCGTGATTATAGGTACTATTCTTGTGTGTGGCAGAGGTGCTTCAGTATTATTTGACCCCGGATCTACATATTCCTACGTGTCTTCCTACTTCGCACCGTATTTGGCTGTGCCCAGCTATGCTCTGGATATTCCAGTTTATGTGGCTACACCAGTGGGTGACTCCATCGTAGTCGATCGGGTGCATCGTTCGTGCGTAGTTATATTTGGGGGTCTTGAGACCCGTGTTGATCCGTTGCTTTTGGACATGGTAGATTTTGATGTCATATTGGGGATGGACTGGTTGTCCCCATACCATGCTATTCTTGATTGCCATGCAAAGACGGTGACCTTAGCCTTGCCAGAATCACCCCGACTAGAGTGGAAGGGTACCTCAAGCTACTCCGTTCGCACTGTTATTTCCTATGTTAAAGCTCGACGCATGGTCGAGAAGGGGTGTCTAGCTTATCTGGCTTATGTTCATGATTCCAGCGCAGAGGTTCCTTCCATTGAGTCAGTCCCTATTGCACGGGAGTTTCTTGAGGTTTTTCCTTCAGACCTGCCGGGCATGCCACCCGACAGAGATATTGATTTCTGTATTGATCTGGCACCGGGCACACATCCCTTCTCTATTCCACCCTATCGTATGGCCCCGCCGGAGCTAAAAGAGTTGAAAGATCAGGTTGCAAGACCTTCTTGAGAAGGGCTTTATCAGGCCCAGTGTTTCCCCCTGGGGAGCACCTGTATTATTTGTAAAGAAGAAGGATGGCTCGATGCGGATGTGTAGTGATTACCTGCAGTTAAACAAGGTGACTATCAAAAATAAATATCCACTTCCGCGAATTGATGCTTTATTTGACCAGCTTCAGGGTGCCAAGGTATTTTCAAAGATAGACTTGAGGTCAGGCTACCATCAGCTGAAGATCAGGGCGGCTGACATTCCTAAGACAGCCTTTCGCTCTAGATATGGGCATTATGAGTTCTTGGTCATGTCCTTCGGGTTGACCAATGCCCCAGCAGCATTCATGGAATTGATGAATCGGGTATTCAGGCCTTACTTAGATCTGTTCGTGATAGTCTTTATAGATGACATCCTGGTGTACTCCCGCAGCCAGGAAGAGCACGAGCAGCACCTCAGAGTGGTTCTTCAGACTCTGAAAGATAACCAGCTATATGCCAAATTTTCTAAATGTGAGTTCTGGCCGAGTTCGGTAGCATTTCTGGGTCACATTGTATCAGTGGAAGGTATTCAGGTAGACCCAAAGAAGATCGAGGCAGCCCAGAATTGGCCTCGACCAGCTTCAGTGACTGAGATCCAGAGTTTCTTGGGATTGGCAGGTTACTACCGTCGATTTGTAGAGGGGTTTTCTTCTATTGCAGCCCCGATGACCAGGTTGACCCAGAAGGGTGTCCAGTTCCAGTGGTCAGAGGAGTGTGAGGCGAGCTTTCAGAAGCTCAAGACAGCCTTGACCACCGCGCCAGTGTTGATACTACCTACAGGTGCAGGGCCTTATACGGTTTATTATGACGCATCTCGTACAGGGCTTGGAGCGGTATTGATGCAGGATGGTAAGGTTATCGCTTATGCTTCGAGGCGGTTAAAAATACATGAGAAGAATTATCCAGTTCATGATCTTGAGTTAGCAGCAGTGGTTCATGCCTTAAAGATCTGGAGGCATTATCTATATGGTGTGACATGTGAGGTGTACACCGATCACAAAAGCCTACAGTACTTGTTCAAGCAGAAGGAGTTGAATCTACGACAGCGGAGATGGTTAGAGTTGCTAAAAGACTATGATGTTACTATCTTATATCACCCAGGTAAGGCCAATGTGGTGGCCGATGCTTTGAGTAGAAAGTATGCCAGCATGGGTAATCTTGCATACATTCCGGTCAGTCAGAGACCATTAGCTCTAGATGTCCAGGCCTTAGCCAACCGGTTCGTGAGATTAGACATTTCCGAGCCTAGCAGGGTGTTAGCCTGCACGGTCGCTCGTTCTTCTTTATTAGAGCGTATCCGTGAGAGGCAATTCGATGATCCTCATTTGCGTGATTTGAGAGATACAGTACAGCGGGGAGGTGCCACAAAGGTAAATCTAGATGATGATGGGGTATTGAAATTGCAGGTCGAGTTTGTGTGCCCAATGTCGAAGGGATTCGAGAGTTGATCTTAGCGGAGGCCCGCAGTTCGCGGTATTCTATTCACCCGGGCACCGCGAAGATGTACCAGGACTTACGGCAACACTATTGGTGGCGCAAAATGAAGAAAGATATCGTTGCGTATGTCGCTCGTGTCTAAATTGTTAGCAGGTGAAATACGAGCACCAGAGACCCGGTGGTGTATTCCACAGGATTGAAATTCCCGAGTGGAAACGGGAGAGGATCACTATAGACTTCGTTATCGGACTTCCTTTGACTCTGAGGAAATTTGATGCTATTTGGGTCATTGTTGATAGGTTGACCAAATCAGCACACTTTATTCCAGTATCCGTCTCCTACTCGTCGGAGAGGTTAGCAGAGGTTTACATTAGGGAGATTGTTCGTCTCCATGGGGTGCCGCATCCATTATCTCCCGATCGAGGTACGCAGCTCACTTCGCGGTTCCGGAGAGCGGTCCAAGCAGGAGTTAGGCACCCGTGTTCGACCGAGTACGCATTTCATCCTCATACGGACGGCCAGTCCGAGAGGACTATTCGTATTCTAGAGGAGATGCTTCGAGCTCCGTGTTATTGATTTCGGAGGCTCGTGGGACCGGTTCTGCCATTAGCGCAGTTCGCCTACAATAACGCCTAATAGTCGAGGCATCCAGATGGCTCCGTACGAGGCGTTGTACGGTAGGCGATGTCGATCACCGGCTGGATGGTTTGAACCGGGAGAGGCTCGGTTGTTAGGTACAAACTTAGTTCAGGAGGCCTTGGATAAGGTCAAGACTATTCAGGAGAGATTGCGTTCAGCTCAGTCCAGGCAAAAGACTTATGCGGATCGTAAGGTTCGAGATGTAGATTTCATGGTCGGTGAACGAGTATTGCTCCGGGTGTCGCCTATGAAGGGCGTGATGAGGTTTGGCAAGAAGGGCAAGCTCAGCCCTAGGTATATTGGTCCATTTGAGATTTTAGACAGAGTGGGAGGGGTGGCTTACAGATTAGCTTTACCGCCTAGCTTATCAGCCGTGCATCCAGCTTTTCACGTATCTATGCTTCGGAGATACCACGGCGATCCCACTCATGTGTCAGACTTCAGTACTGTCCAATTGGACAATGATCTATCTTACGAGGAGGAGCCGGTGGCTATTCTAGACCGGCAGGTTCGACAGCTGAGGTCGAAGAGTTATCCTTCTGTGCGTGTTCAGCGGAGAGGTCAGCCTCCTGAGGCATCGACCTGGGAGTCCGAGTCTGATATGCGGAGCCGCTACCCACACTTGTTTCCTGACTCAGGTACTTCTTTCTTTTGTCCGTTCGAGGACGAACGGTTGTTTTAGAGGTGGAGATTGTGACGACCCAAAGGGTCATCACTTATTTTATTAATCTTTCAATTCCTAACATCATTAAACATGTTTTTCAATAGAAATCAAAGGTTTTCATGGTAGAATTTCTTGTTTTTGTTAGAATATAGGGTTTTTCATAAATTGGGAAATTGGACCTCGAATCGAGGTCCGATTTTGAAACAAATCATATACATGAACTCGTGGGAGGATGGGTAACCGGATTTTGGTCCTAACCCCGAGTTCCGACCATGTGGGCCCGGGGTTGAAATTCACTATTCCGGGCATAATGTTGTAAAAGTTGTATTTGGTCTTAAGAATTAGTTTGTTGAGTAGTATTGATGATATTAAATCAATTGTGTATAGATACGATTGGATTGGAGCCAAATTTGAAAGAAAAAGACATTTCCGCGGATTGAATTGTTTATAAACATTCGAGGTAAGTGTTTGTTCTATCCTAGCTTGAGGGAATAGGATTATGTGTTATGTGTTATGTGATCGAGTGCGGTGTATGGACTGTGGTGACGAGCATCCATACACTGGCGTCTAGTATGACCGTGAGTCGTTGAAAATGCTTATTTTGAGATATATTTACAGATGAATTGTTGAACCTTTGTTAGGTTGTAGAATTGTTATGGTTCTCCCTTGTTGGGACTTGTTGTGAAGATAATTATTGATTGCCCTTGTTGGGACGGTTTATGAATTACTGTTTCTTTCTTTGCCCTTAATTGTGATTGTTATTCGGGTGAGGACGAGTGATAATGCACGAAGGGTGATGCCGTGCCATGTTTTATTATTTATGCACAAAGGTTAATGCCGTGCCATGTTTTATTATTTATCCACGAAGGTTAATGCCGTGCCATATTTTATTGATTATGCACGAAGGATCATGCCGTGCCCTGTTATTGAACCATGTACGAAGGATCATGCCGTACTATGGATGTGAGGATGAGAGTAAAAGCACGAAGGGTGATGCCGTGTACTTTATTTGCTTATTTGGTGAGGATGAGAGTAAAAGCACGAAGGGTGATGCCGTGCAACTGTTTGCTATTCCTTGACTTGATATTACTTGTGTTTCCATTATACTTTGTTTTTCCTTGTGAATTTATTAACTGTTGTTAATTGTTGAATTCTTTGAGATATTCCTTATTGTGTTATTACCTGGTTATTTCTTGTTATTCCGTGGTATACATATATATTGAATTGCACAGGTTTATGTGGGTGTCTGGTCCTAGGCTTGTCACTACTTCGCCGGGATAGGCCAGGCACTTACCAGCACATGGGGTCGGTTGTGCTGATACTACACTTCTGTGCGTTTTTGCACAGGTCCAGGTTACGATCAGGAGCAGCAGCAGTAATTCGATTGTGTCGGAGGATTTTAGTATGATTTTCATCTTGTAATTAGTTATTTCTATTTCGATAAAGTATTCCGCATTTATTTAATTAAAATTGTGTTAAAAACAGGATGGTATGAATACAGTGGCTTTCCTTTCTACCACGAGTAGGCGCCATCACGATCCCGATGTTGGGGGAAAATCCGGGTCGTGACACCATTTGGGTTGTCTGCCAGGTATACAGATGACCTTAAGAATTCTGTCCCGGTCAACCATCGGATGAATAGACATGATGTAGTGATCATCAACCGTTAATGTGGGGAGGCGATAATCTCTGTAGATGGGTTCTATAGAAGCGTCAACCCGGGTGTTTTGCACCATCACAACCCCATCCTCGTGTTCTGGAAGGTTTGCATAAAGCTCTCGCACTACCTGAATAATAGCCTCCTCGGGAGCCTCAAATAAGATGTCCAGTTAACACAACCATAGCTCATTAAACATATTAGGGCGTTCTTGCACCAATGCCTTCCTATCGATATGGACCTTATGAAGTAACTTCTTTGAAGCTTTCTGATTGTATCTTGTCTCTACTTCTTCAAATACGAACCGAGTGCTATTTAACCGTGGTGCATTGGTTTGCCCCCTAGATCGTGAGGAGCCTCCTGGGCCACTAGCAGAGGACCCGATGTTTCTTCTTTTATGGAATGGACTGATAGTACCTTTGCGTAAGAGGGATGATGGGTCTTGTAAAGGGAGAGGGAGAAGATGAGAGTTTGTAGGGTGGGGAGATAGAGTTTAAAGAAAAAGAGAATGGGGATTTGAGGGGGAGGGGCGAGTATATTATGGGAAGAGGGGGGTGTATTGTTTTAATTTTAAGTGAAGAAGGGAAGAAAATAATGAAGAAAATGAAAAATTTTTAAAAAAATAAAAAACATTTGACGACCTGGTACCGACTGCGGTCGTCACCGCGGTTGACACTACGGTTTGAGAAAGTGTCTCTCGCGGTCCTGGCCGCGATCACGGTGAAATTTTAAAGCTCCAATTATTACCGCGGTCGGCACCACCATCGACACCACCATCGACACCACGGTTTGAGGCAGTGCCTCCTGCGGTCGTGGTGAACGAGAGTTTTTGGTTTTTTTTGTCTTCTAAACATGAAGTTATATATACACTTACAACATATTCATGGGTTGCCTCCCACGCAGCACATCTGATTTAACATCACGACACGATGCAAGTAGTTGAGATGTCACTCCTCATTCGCGTATTGGGTTATTTAATATTGATCACCACTGTATCCCATATTTCTTCAGTTATCCCAAGGTAATATTTCAAAATTTGCACGTTTACTGAGAACTTGTTTGTCCCATAGTTTGACTCGATCTCAATGGCTTCACTTGCAAATATTTGCACCACTCTAAATGATCCTGACCATCGGGACTTTAACTTACCTGGAAACAATCTCAACCTTGAATTATACCGTAATACATTGTCACCAGGTTTGAAATCTCTATCCACAATGTGTTTGTCATGCAGCCTTTTCATTCTTTCCTTGTATAGCCTCATGCTTTTAAAGGATTGATAACTAAATTCTTCCAGATCATGCAACCCTGTCAGACAATTTTGTCTAGCTGTGTGAGGATCATGTTCAATTGCTTTAGTTCCCACCAAGTTTGATGTTTTAGCTCTACAATCAGATGACAGGCCTTTTCAAATACCAACTTATATGGTGACATACCTATTGGTGTTTTGAATGTAGTTCTATAGGCCCAGAGTGCGTCATCAAGTTTCTTTGCCCAATTAGTTCGTGTGGCATTCATCGTTTTGGTTAGTACACTTTTTATCTCCCTGTTAGACACTTCAACTTGCCCGCTGGTTTGCGGATGGTAAGGGGTGGGCACCTTGTGGCGTACATCATATTTTGCAAGTAGTTTCTCGAAGGCTCTATTACAGAAATAAGTTCTATCACTGATGATCGCTCTTGTTGTCCCAAACCGGGTGAATATGTTCTTTTTCATAAATCCTACTACCACTCTAGCATCATTTGTGGGTAACGCTGCAGCCTCTACCCATTTAGACATGTAGTCCATAGCAACAAAGATGTAGTTATTACCAAATAAGCTGACAAAGGGACCTATAAAGTCAATCCCCCAAACATCAAACACCTCTACCTCTTCAATTGGGTTCATCGGCATCTCATGGCGACGAGAAATGTTCCCAGTCCGCTGGCATTCATTGCATCCCTTGACCTAGAGCTGTGCATCTCTAAACATATTTGGCCAAAATAATCCGGCCTCAACCACTTTTGCAGCTGTCCTGACCCCTCCAAAATATCCTTTGTATGCTGATGTGTGACAAGCCTGCAAAATTGAAAATTGTTCTATCTTGGGGACACATCTCTGGATAATATTATCAACACATATTCTAAACAAATAATGATCGTCCCAATAATACATGCAACAGTCACAAAAGAACTTTTCTTTTGGACATATGAAAGGTCATATGGGACTATACCACATGCCAGGTAGTTTGCAAAATCTGCATACCATGGCACATCTTCAAAAGTACCTACGAGCAACTGCTCGTCTGGAAAGGTTTCTATAATCTTTTTGACCTCGACTGATTTTTCAGCTCCTTCAAGTTGTGATAGATGATCAGCGACTTGATTTTCTGAGCCCTTACTGTCATGAATTTCAAGGTCAAGTTCTTACAAAAGCAGCACATAATGAACCAGGCGCAGCTTAGACTCCTTATTCTTGATGAGGTACCTGAGAGCTACATGGTCAGGTATACAATTACCTTGGAAACAATCAGATATGATCGGAACTTGTCAAAAGCAAACACCACCACTAACATCTCATTCTCCGTCATGGTGTAGTTGAGTTGTGAACCTATTAGCATTCTGCTTGCATAGTAGATCGGGTGTACCCCTTAGTAATTTTGGAAAAATCTTTTATGAAACGAGGTAGAACCTGGCGTGTCCAAGAAAACTTCTCATTGCCTTGACTGAAGTGGGTGGTGGTATCTTCTCAATCACATCAACCTTAACATGGTCGACCTCAATTCGTTTACTAGACACTCTATGTCCTAGGACTATCCCTTATTGTACCATAAAATGTCACTTCTCCTAGTTTAGCACTAAGTTTGTCTCCACACATCTTTTGAGCACTCTACTTAAGTTGTGAAGACAGTCTTTAAATGAATCTCCCACCACGGAGAAATCATCTATAAAGACTTCCATAATATCCTCCACCATATCCGCGAAGATGGATAACATGCACCATTGAAAAGTCGATGGTGCATTGCAAAGCACAAAAGGCATTCTTCGAAAGGAAAATATGTCATACAGACAGGTGAAGGATTTTTTCTCTTTATTTTAGGGGGCTATTGATATCTAATTCTACCCCGTATATCCATCCAAGAAATAAAAGTGCGATATTTTGGACAGCCTATCCAACATTTGGCCAATGAAAGCAAGGGAAAATGGTTCTTTTAGGTGGTAGTGTTCTATTTCCGATAATCCATGCAAATCTGCCACCCTGTGACTGTACGAGTTAAGATCAACATTGTTCTCATTTTGCACAATAGTCATTCCCCCCTTTTTCAGCACACATCGGACAGGGCTGACCTAATTGCTATCAGAGATGGGAAAGATAATTCCCGCATCTAACCATTTGATCACTTCCTTATTTACAACCTCTTTCATGTTTGGGTTTAGCCTTCACTAATGTTCCCTAGAAGATTTGTGCCCCTCTTCAAGAGAATCTTATGCATACAGAAGCCTGGACTGGTACCCTTTATGTCTACCACGGTCCAGCCAATGGCAGTCTTGTTTTCCTGCAGTAACTGTAAGAGTTGTTCTACATGCACATCTAGCAAATCAGATGATATAATAACATGCAAGGTCGAATCAGGGCCTGAGAATACATACCTGATATGATTTGGGAGTGGCTTTAACTCCAGTTTGGGTGATTTTTCTACCAATGGATTTGCTGGAGGTGTAGCCTTTTTTTTCTAATTCAAGGGCTAAAATTGAGGTTCCCTTGTCTAGAATCCCCAGCATTCAAGTTCCATGACCCATTTAGCTAAACCTTCACCATCCATCTCTTCTAGATTTTTCAGACATGTTTTCAATGGATTGTTAATAGTCATGGTTGCATCGTATTCTATCAAAATCACATATATTGCATCCAATAAAGAGCAATTAGCATATTTACTGGGTCTTCTCATAGATTGCTGAACATTGAAGATGACTTCTTCATCGTTTAGTCTCATTTTTAGTTTCCAGTGTCACAATAAATCAGTGCTCTAGCAGTCGCCAAAAAAACGGTCTACCCAAAATGAAAGGTATCTCTTTATCTACCTGGCAGTCCTGAATAACAAAATCTGCTAGGAACACGAACTTCCCTACTTGCACCAACACATCATCAAAGAATACCATTTGGCCTTTCACCGTGCGATCAGCCAGCTGTAGCAGCATAGAAGTCGGTATAGCTTTACCGATGCCTAATTTAGTGTACACAACCAGCGGCATCGGATTTATGATGTTCCCCAGATCACATAATGCCTTAGCAAAGGCGTAGATCCTAATTGTGCACAGAATAGTGAATCTACCTGGATCAGACATCTTTTGAGCAATCGGTCTTGTCACTATTGCACTGCATGTATGTGTCAGAGTCACAGTGGAAAGATCCTGAAAATCAAACTTCCGTGACATTAGATCCTTCATCATCTTTGAATAACCGGGCATCTCCCTCAAAGCATCCATCAAGGATTATTGAACTGAATTTGATGTAGCATCTCCATGATTTTCTTGTATTAAACTTACTTCTTTTGTTTAACTAGTCTCTGAGGGTAGGATGCAGGTATCGCCCTTTGTGCATTGCCTGCTGGCTTCGCTCTGTTGGAATTTTCTGGCACAAGAGGTGCCACCTGTTCTGCAGCTTGCTCATCCAACTTTTCTTTGCCTTTTTCCTCCTGAGTCTGCTCAACCACCATTTCAGTAAGCTCTGTTGGTTCCTCCACCTCTAACGGAACTGGAGTGACTGTCGTACTCTCCTTCCTGGCTTGTAGATTCTCCAGTTCTCTGTCTAAATCTCTCCCATTCCGGAGACTTACTGCCATCAGCTGATTTGGATTTTGCTCCTTGGGGTTTATGTTAGTGTCTACAAGCAAGGTTCCCTGAGGACGGTTATTCAAATCCATGGATAGTTGTCCCAACTGTATTTCAATGTTCTTTATGGCTGAATCGTGCACTGGCAATTTTTCCTACACTTTATTATTCATTCCAATGAGTTGCTGAAGCATACCCCTGATTTTCACCATGTTGTTATCTTGCTACTGAGAAGGTGGTTGGTATATTAATTGTTGCTGATTTTCCCGTGGATAGCCATATGGTTTTTAATATGGTACTGGCACTATTTGGTTCTGAGGGTGCATACCCCGAGGTTGTTGCATGTTAGCATGTACTGCTGATTTTGTGGCGATCTCCATTGCTGTGCTCTTGTCTCTGACCCCCATAGTTGTTGACACAATTCATATCTTCCCTCGCCACTTGATTTTCGCCTTCTCCGCTCTATGAACACATATAAGACTGATTAATACAAGGTGTACACAGTCCTCCATTTGTTGCATCAACAATGTGCACCTGTTTTGTATCCATCTCATCAATCTTCTTTGTCAATATGCTCATCTTGGTCATGAGTGTAGCTATATTCTATGCATATGAATTATTTGGGTCAAGAGGAACTAAATGCACTATGGGTGACAATGGTGTAGCTCTAGTCATCCACCCCGAATTTTGTGATATCTTGTCAAGAAGGATTTTGCACTCGGTGAATGTCTTACTAAAAAATGCACCTCCAGCAGAAGCATCCACATTTGCCTTTAAATTGTCAACTAACCCCATGTAGAATCTCTGGCCAAGCATCTGATCTGGAATGCCATAGTGAGGGAACTTCACTAGAATCACTTTAAATCTTTCCCAAGTTTCTTGCAAGGACTCAGTCGACTGCTGCTTATACTGCAACATTTCATCAATTTGTCTTGCAGTCTTGTTGGGTGGATAGAACTTATTCAGGAACTGCTTGACTAATTCCTCCCAGGTGTCAATGGAATTGATAGGAAGCGAATTTAGCCAAGTCTGAGCTTTCCCGGTCAGAGAAAATGGAAACACTAGTAGCTTGATAGCTTTCGAGGTCACACTCGGCTGCCTTTGGGTCATACAAATTGATTGAAAAATTTTCAAGTGCTGCTGCGGGTCTTCAATGTGTGACCTGGAGAAAAATCCTTTATTTTGCAGTAAATGCAACATATTGTTGGTTATTTGGAAGGTCTCCGCTTGGATTGAGGTAACAACTATCGCTATGACCAGGTTATCAGCTGTGGGCTGTGCCTAGTCATAAAGTGCAGCCTCGGGCACAACAGGTGCCCCAACTCTCACATTGGGGTTTGAAGGTGGATCCCCAACGTTTCCAATGAAATTGTCTGTGTCATCCATGTCAAATTCGAGTAGGTCTGATTGTTGTGCTCTCTTGTTGGCACTGTTCAAAGCCCTGAATGTTTTATCGGGGTTTGATAGTCCTTCTATTAATTCTCCAGTCCTCGAAGAATTTCTAGGCATACACCTGTAGTCTACAAGAGCTCAAACGTTAGAATTTCAATGAAAAGATTGAGTATAGAGAAACTGACTACACTTAGAACTTTTGTACTTCTTTCAATTGTAATTGATAACACCGTTAATTCCCCGACAACAATGCCAAAATTTGATAATGCCAAACTATGCCTTATAAAAGGACACACACGGACATAGCAAATATAGTTTGAGTAATTCTACCCTAAGTCGAACCACAGAAAATTAACCTATCAATTATTCTTGTTGGACTTACTAAATTCACATAATCAATTTCCCCAAACTTTATGATTCACATTTGATGATATATTTAACAACTAAACTGAAGATAAATAAAGCTGAAAGTTAATTAAGCTTGCTTGTATATAATTGGAATAAGATCTAAGGTAATGGTTTCCCACGTTGTTGCTTTCCTTGGTTGAATATATTTTATAACTGAGACTTAGTTGTCTCTATCAATTATAAACGCTCCAGTTATCATAAATATTTCTCAAACAATTATGATAACTTACTAGACACACTTTTGCAAGCTACGCTAGCTATATTCAGAATACGTTTCACTTAGATTGCACCCGAGGTATCGTTATCTCTAATCCAACCTCTAAACCCTCGGTTATGACTCTCGTCTATACTCCGGGAGTGATGTTGTTCATAGAATCACCTAAATATGCACACTCTCTCAAGCAGATACATACTAAATAGGAATGAATAACTGAGGGCCCTTTCAACTAACCACAATTAAAACGTAGATGAATAAATAGAGATTAACAGCTAATTGCAAACTATGTTAATATAACAACCAAGTCATCCCAACAGGTTTCACCAATACCTTAGATTAAAGTATTTAGCTACTTATAACAACGAAAGATAAAACTAATAGATTATTCATAATGGGAGAATTGCACACACTTGTTCTTCTTCCAAAATTAATCTAAAAAATAAGCCTCTTTTATTTTGGGCGAGTTTCTACATCTTTTAAGGGTTTTACAAAAAGTTTCCTCGAATTGACACTTTGGCCCAGTGCGTTGCGGCTGTGGCATCGACCGCGGTGCTGACCGCAAGAGGCACTGACTCAAACCGTGGCACAGACCGCGGTGGCGACCGCGGTGAGCACTGCCTAGGCTTTTGTCTCCGCATTCCTTCTCTTTTTGCTCTTTTGTGTTCGGGTACTTCTTGAGTGGATGTTTTCTTCATGTTATTACCTCCAAACACTTCATGTTTCTTCCTCACATCTTATATTCCTTGTGAAACCAAATAGCACCAATTAAAGTATTCTATTGGCAATTTATATTATAAAATAACAATAAAGCATGGGCAATAACAGTGTAAATAAAAACTATATAGCCTATTATCAAAAACCAAAACTGATGTTTTAAATAACTCATAATACATCACACGGTCATGCCCAAAATCTGGCGAGCAAAGTGCAAAATCTCAAAACGACTGATCGGGTCGTTACATCCTGTCCCACTTAAACATACGTTCGTTTTTTGAACATGCTCGGAGTTGTTCCAAAAGCCAACCAATCACCGAATAACCTTACTATGCATATACTCGGGGGTGATCCCACGTCACCCTATCTCATATAGGTCCGATAACACAATGTATCTGCATTTTCACATTCCAACCTAGCCTATAAGCCTTAGAATCACATCTCTACTTCCAAAATCATTCACAAGATCAGAATCTCACATCTATATTCATAATAAGCCCGAACAAGCTGTAATCACCCATACGTGCAATCACAGGTGCAATAACATGTCATACCACACAACTCAAACACTCGCAGTGATAACTTCTAATCACAGTAGTTGCACACAAAAACCGAATGCCGATACAAAACCTCTTATCAAGTAAAGTCTCATTCCAACACTTCCATATACTTCCAATGAAACACACAATAAACCATAACCATTTCTCAGATCAACCATTCATGAGGCCACTTCTCCTTTGGCAAGGACCATAGCACATTTCTAAGTCGAACCTCAGTATTTATCCTCCCGACATGATGAAATCAAATCCGTTTCTATTCATTAAAGATCCCAACAATTTCATCTAATCCAACAATCCTACTCAGGTGACATGATACCTTAGAACAGAGTAAGGCCCCAACTTTCACAATATCCGCACAAATAAACAACAATCTGAATGTACTCAAATCATGAAAATGAGTCAAATGAAAAAGTTGTACCACAAGCTTGATAACTGTGATTTTTACATGATTTATACCCCTTCTTACCTAAGCTTTGTGCATAAATGGATGTAAATTAGTCCTCAATTGCTTACAAGTTGCGCTTGGTTGCAGGTTTGAGCTACTACATGTTAAATATCACAAATCGGCTCAATAAGGAGTGAAATCTTCCAAGCGTCAAGAGATGAGCTAAAATGTGAGTTAAAAGACTTGTGCGGACCGCAACCTTTAGTCATGCAGTCGCACAATAAGATCCTGCAAATACCCAAGTCAAGGAACCTGTGCGGTCCACACTATTTTTTGCCACGCAGACGCACAGGTAGCGATTAGAGAACCTGAAGTTTGGATATAATTCCATGCGGACCGCATCCATTTCTATGCGGTCCACAATTATGAAGAAACAGAGGCTCAGATTCAAAGGCATAATCCCACGCGGCCGCACACCAAAATAGTGCGGTCGCGCGTGGGTGAATGATCAGAGAGCCAACGTGCGTGACTCAACCTACACGGCCGCGTGGCATTTCTAGGTGGTCCGCGTCCAAGATCCAAAAGCTCAACTATCAAAAACCTTTTACCCTATGCGGCCACATGTCATTTTCATGCGGTCCGCGACAGACCCTCAAGGGCATTTTTATCCAATTTTTCCTGGGTAGTATAAATACAATATTTTACTTTTTTAGGTTAAGTTCTTTTACACTGTACGAGCAGCTGAGCACGGGACAACATTTATTTGCCTATTTTGGGCTATGTTCCTCATTTTTGAACGTGGATTCAAGTGTATTAAATTTGTAGTTCATTATTATGTTAATTTCTACTATTACTTCTTCTTTTGGTACTGTTTCCATGTAGAGGTTGTGGCTCAACCCTAGTGTGGGTAATTAATGGATGTTTTTGCTTAATGCTTGGATGATATTGGGTGTTTGGTATTTGGGTTGATTGTATATTTTCACTTATATTTGGTGGTTGCAAACACTAAGTCTACCTTAGTGGGTTTTGACTTTACTTGACAAAGAGAGTCTATGACCTCTCAATCAACCCAACAAAGATTTGGGATGGACCCATAAGAAATGTAGTCCTAAGTAACGGGTTAAACCTCGAGAGAGTAATTACCCTACTTGAACATTTAGTTTCATGGGAAAATTAGCCTACCTGATTGTCTCGAGAGAGTCAATTGGGCAAAATTACTCTCTCTACCGAGAGGCGTGAGAGCGAGTGCTAAGTTCAACGGTTATCCATATATCCCATAATGTCATCCTTGCATTGGAATTCTATACCCGTTAATTAGTCACCTAGGAAAGTGCTATGACCCTAGCATTTTCTCATTATTGCATACACCTTAGAATTATAATTAGCATAATCTAGTGCATAATTGTAGTTAATATCTTTTGTTGATAATCAAAGAAAACCAAAAATGTTAGAAATCAAATTAGGAGCTACAACACTTTGTTAGTCTTCACAAACACTTGACTCCATTATCGAGCTCCCCGAGGAATTGACCCTAAAAAACCACTATCGGGTAAAAGTAGTTAGCGTCCACTCTTCCTAAGGGATGAGTTTGCAACGATCGAAGCTCACCAGAACCACCACAACACAAGGCTAAGAACCCGTCTCACATTATAGAAACATGACACATGAATCTAACCACAAGGTCATACCTCCACATAACTTCGCAGCAATGCACGACCCTATCCAAACACTGGTCCCCATGGAACACCTAAAGTTACTCTACTACAAATTGATGACCACGCACAATTGATTTCTAGAACCAAAACAAATCATCATACCCACGGCGAAGCAAATAACATACACCACAGAAACCCGCAAGGACATAACTGATACACTATTCACTAAGAAACACCCAATCACTCTTCCCGCTCGACTTCCACTATGAAACCTCAATAGAACTACACCATATGTGTTTGTAATCAACAAATCATAACACCTTGCAACACGGAAAGGTAGCTCACAGATCTCCCCAAATTACCAGTAAGCTCAATAAAAATCGAATCAACACATCCCTCAGTATTACTACTTAGAGCGAATCAAGCCGACTCAAGTTAGAACACATATCCACATTGGCCTGTCAACGAACCCCTTATCAAGGAGTTCCTGAAGCTGCTCCTTCAACTCCTTAAATGTGCCAGTGCCATACAATACGGTTCTGGGTATCAAATCAATACCGAAATCAACAACCTTGCCTAGCGACATGCTCGGCCACAAGAAACATATCCAAAAGGGCCCTCACCACCAAAACTGAATTAATATAAGGAGCCAATGCATTGACATCCATCACGAGAGCCCAAATAAGGAAGACAATCCTTTCACAGTCCTTCGCGGGGTCTTCAAAATATGAATCCACTATACCAAGAACATAATTTGTCGAACACAGCCACTTAATATGTGGCATTCCCAACATAGCCAACAACACCTCCTTAGCACAATAGTCTAGAATAACACAACCCGGAGACAACCAGTCTGCACCTAATATCACATCCAAAATCTAACATACCAAGTACTAAAAGATCCACTCGGGTCTCCAGACCACACTAGTCACTAAATGGTGCCGATATGCACGACCCACAACCACAACATGGCCTGAATATGAGAAGTCCCATTCCAACTCTATATAGCACACAAATCACCATACCCGATCTAAATTTTCACCGTCTGAATACATACCACACCTACAATATCTAATCATTCCACGAGAGATGCTCTAAAATTCTTTTGTACCGCCAAGCAAACTCGAATATCAGCAGTCCATCCAGCAAGAAAGTGCCGCAATACTACCGAAGTACCATCAACTTAGCCACATTGCCTTTTCATGAAACACATACCCTCGTCAAGTCACACCAATTAGTAATACCATTTCCTCAATCATCTAAAACTGTGCTGCCTAAGAATTTTTATAACCTCCCTTTTAGAACTGAACAGTAACCTTACATGTGCAAATATCCATCATCCCCAATATATTGCATAAACCATACCATCCTAGGATAACATGAGAACTTTATCTCCCTTCCGAGCCACCTGCAACTACGTTCTCAACTAACCAAGAACGTTCCATTATAACATATAAAAGGAAATCACTACACATCCCATGCTCCTCACACTCGGAGAAATTATACATATCTAATAGTGGTAGAAACCATTAAGATCTCTCTGAGTTCCATTTGCACAACACTAAACTGTCTAGACTTAATCCTTCTAACTCAACCAAAGTATGCAGGCCACTAGACCAGAGAGCATTGCCGCAAAACACCTGCAAAAAGTCATTATTTCATAGACATCCGAGGAACTAATCATACATTTACCATACCGATCCGGCCTACTACAAAGCTATCCCATCTATCTGAGTTCCTCCCGATTTACCTTCAACTTGATACTTATTCTTGCTATAACACCATCATTCCTCAATCCATGGTCACCATACGAGACCCAAGCATAAAACCTGACCGTCTAAGGCTCATAACTCTCCGATTACTCTCTTAAATGCTTCCATAAGAACCACATTCAGAATACCTACCCCGGAGAGACTTCTCGCAAATTTGGAACTGTTACCTTCCTAATATTGATATATAGAATCCTATAATGATATAGAAATGACACAAGTCTTGACACCCTCCAACGTAAACCTCAGTTTTTAGCCAAATTATACACCTGAAATTCTCCAATTATTACATGAAAAAAAACCTTTAACGCATTAGAACCATTCTTTAGAGTCATCCACTTTGCTTAAGCTTCAATTAGCCTAATAAAATGAACCAAACAAGATGTGCCTCATTAGAACTTCAAACATTGCAGCATATAATCTTACCTTGATGCAACCAAGCCACTTTATTTTCTATGAACTCTTTATCAACAATAGCTCAAGACATTCCGTAATTCTCAAACACCTATAAAGCATGATATAACCTTACCTTACTCGAAAATTTTCATTTACTCGATCCATCCTCGGGCTCAATCTTTGCAAACTATAACTAATTCACTAGTACACCTCAAACTTGAACCAACATAGCATATAACCGTGCAATCAGCTAATCAATAGCAAAATCCCTCACTTCGCTTGAAGCCATAGATCAAAAAATACATAATAACTCATAACACATATACTTTGTTGCTGCCATAATACCATAGTGAGATTAACTTAATCCTTCATAAGCTCATGGAACACAGACCATTTCGTATTTCATATCTTCTGCAAATCCCGCATTCACTCTTATAGTAGTCAAGACTACTCTCTTGAGCAACCCAAATTCAAATTATAAAACATATATTTCCCTGGTAACAGAGATATACCAATAAATGACATAAAGGATTACGCAAACTTCAGAACAATCCGTAGGAGATAACACACCTGCTTTGCCGTAAAGTAACATTTCTGTATACCTTCCACCATCATAAACATAACGCAGCCACTTAAACTTCCTGAGTATGAACTCAGACCACAACATGAAATTTACTTCATTCCCAACTAGGAAACAAGAAAAGGTTCTTAACATACCCATAACTCGGAGGCTATACCTCGATTCAAGATGGAAATCAAGCACCTAATAGTTCTTCTATCCTACAACACACCCTTCTCGTCGCTTATAAATCATATGAATATATCTTGTATTCACATCACACTCATCACGTAACTATCCAAACATCACTTCTACTACTAGGGGCACTACCGAATATATAAGTTCGAAAACATGACTCACATATTCAGCACCTTGGTGCTCAAGCGATAGATAAAAATCCGGCCTCAAGTCCTCCCGACTAGCCCAACGTCAAACATACAGAGATCACATATAACCCCTCGATCAGGGAATCACAAGCCATCAATGCACATCTAATATTGAGCACTCATGCGTGCATGTGAACGCGTGGCAGGAATTTCAAGAGTTAATTTTCAAGCTGAATCAAGGACGCACGATAAGAATTCAAGAATGTAAAGATTTTCCTAAATGTTCTGCAGCCTCTCAGGATAAATACAGACGTTTCTGTACCAATCCATGAGACTCTACTAAACCTTCTCATGACTTGTGAGATCTATGTAACCTAGGCTCTGATACCAACTTGTCACGACCTTACACCAATACCTAGTCGTGATGGCGCCTCTTGTGAAGACAAGGCCAGCAGACACATTCCAATTCCAATCTTAAGCAATAAGATAAATATTAAGTCATAATCAAGAAACAAAATCTAAAATATATGCAGTTAATAGTATAACTTGCATAAAAAGAAACCCAACACAGCCCGACATGGGGGTGTCACTAGTCATGAGCATCTACTACTATCCGAATACAACAAGAGTCTAAAATGTACTAGATATAGTCACAAATATTGAGAGGGAGAAAAGCAATGCTGCAAATGTCAAGCAGCTACCTTGCTAAACTCCTATACTCTACCTCTGAGCAACTAATACCCACTACGGGTTCAAAAGTACTTGAATCTGCACACAAGATACAGGGAGTAAAGTGAGTACTGCCAAATTAGTGAGTAATAAAAAAAATTGAAGATTGAGTAATATGAAGCCACATAACGCATAAGATTAAGCTACAAGAGGCATAACAAATCAATAATTATAATTAAGTAGTAAAATCTCATAAACCTCTCTTAAATAGCCAAACAATATACATGAAAATAACTAATAAATAAACGCATAATAACTGCCCCTCGGGCATAGTAACAACAGAATTAGCCCCTCGGGCAATGTCATAAAACAATACCAGTCCCTCGAGCTATATCTCACATCACAATGGGTACTCACGCTCACGGGGGGTGTACAGACTCCAGGAGGGGCCCCTTACAGCCCAAGCGCATAATTATGCCATCTTGTGGCATCATAAATAGGCTCTTGACCTCATATCAATATCAAGACACCTCGTGGCATACAATATCAGGCCCTCGACCTCATTATCATTATTAATGTATCAGTACTGCGGCGTGCAACCTGACCTAAATGTTTCCTCACAACCCCCCGACCTTACTCAATCAGATTCTCATTAGCCCCTCGGGCATTAGTAAAATATGAAGCTCATATCAAAATACCTTTAAAATATTATTTAGTGTGTTTAAAACAGATTGACATAGCTGAGTTTTAAAAATAGTGAAAATAGGGCATGAATGAGCATAAGTATGAAATCAAACAGTGAGGAAAATATCCTTAACAATCCCCTAAGGGTTCAAACAGCTAGCACGAAGCTCATATATGGCATTTAGCCTAAAATACAATAATATTAAACTACTAATGGTCAAATACGCATTAAAATAGTCATTTCGGATGGTCTAAGTCACAATCCCCAACGATTTTCACCTCAATCTTGGGGTTACATACCCTCAGGATAATATTTAAAATCATTCTCACCTCAATCCGGACCGAAATCTAGCTTGAAATGCCTTTGCCCTTCGAAACAACTTTTGAGTGCTCCAAATCTACCAAGTTCAGATTTTTATCACTAAATTATGTTAAACGAATGAATTCCAATTGAAAAATATCGATTTTAGGCACAAAACCCGACCCCCAGGTCCGTGTCCCGGAATTGGACAAACTTTATACCAAAATTTTCTTCATCATCTCACGAGTCCATACATATAAAGAACTCGAAAATCGAAGTTCGTTTGACCCCTCTAATCATCCGTAGCATGTCTCATAATCTCAAGCCCAAACTCCACCATTTTTCTACTTAGTTTCATGAATTAAACACTAATATTTTCGATCCTTAATCACAAATAATCAAGTTTTAGCTACCTCAATGAAGAACAATGATTTTATCTCTTCAAAATCGACTCCAAGCTCTTTTTTCATTCAAAAATGGTGTAAAAAGGATTCAAAGTCGCGAAACAGGTCTTTAAAATATTCTGCCCAGGTATATACTCTTCGCAATCGTGGAATGTTCTTCGCGAACGTGAAGCACAACTTTTCTTAGCCCAAAATTTGCCCTTCGCGATTGCGAAGAACAAGTTCCCGCCTCTTCCGGACAGCCTCCAGTGTAATGAAAATAACGTTTTGCACATAACTCTAAATGAGAAATGGTTTGATGTTCTGAAAAATAGGCACCAAGGGATATAATTTCATATGTTGCTCATTTTCCGAGTCTTTATATATTACGAGATATAAGCTTTTAAATTCATCCATGTGCATTAGAGATTTCTAAACCCTTCCTGGACAGCCTATAGTATAACAAGCCATAACATTTTGTTCACAACATAAAATTTTAATTAATTTACATTTGTGAAAACTAGATACAAAGGACTACAACTTTTATTTTGGGATCGTCTCCAAATTTCTTATAGATTGTGATATATAAGCTTCCAAAGCTGGATCAATGCAGCAAAATATTTACTCTATGCGATCGTAGAGGTTCATCCGCTATCGCGAAGCATTGACATTTTTTTGCATTTTACTCATCGTGATCGCGTTTAATTCCTCACGATCGCGTAGAACACTGTTGTAGCCAAAAACCAGCAGCTAAAAATAGCTTAGAAATGGTCTGGAACTATCCCAAAATTTGCCCGAGACCCCCGGGACCTCACCCAAACATGCCAACCAATCCTAAAATATCATTCAAACTTGTTCCAACCTTTAGAATGCTCAAAACAACATCAAAATATCGAATCACCCTCAGATTCGAGCCTAAGAATTTTCAAAACTTCCAAATTCCGAATACGATCAAAAAGTCTATCAAACCCCATCCGAATAACCTAAAATTTTGCACACACATCACAAAACAGAACGGACCTACTGCAATTTCTAAATTCCATTCCAACTCCTATATCAAAATCTCACCTATCAACTAGCAAATGCAAAAATTTTAATTTCGCCAATTAAAGCCTAAATCTACTTCGGACCTCCAAAATGCATTCCAATCACGCTTCTAAGTCCTAAACACCTAATGGAGCTAACCAAATCATAAAAATTTCAATCCGAGATCATATGCTAACAAGTCAAAACTTGGTCAAAAGTTTCAAAATTTTAAGCTTCAAATTGAGAATTGTTCTTCCAAATTCATTCTGCTCATCTTGAAAACCAGAACCAACATTTTAAATAAGCCATAATATATCACACGAGACAAGTTATGCCTGAGATTTGAAAAGTAAAGTGCAAAAGCTCAAAACGACCGGTCAGGTCGTTACGCAAACCATACCGAAACACACTTTTAATGTCTCCAATTAATTCCTTATGAAATTTTTGTCAAGTTAGGCTTTTAAATCACTCTATTTTGACCTTATAATGAAGTAGATATGTTGGTTTCAATATGTGGAAACAGTGCAAATTTTTAAATACGAAGTCAGTAGCAATTTCGTAATTAATCTGAAAAATCTAGCAACTCAATTCTTAGTAAAATGAACAAAAACTCCTCTTACGATGTCAAAACTTGATGATTCCAGTTGCTATGGTTCCAAAATTACAATACAGATCTAATGCTTCAATCAAAATAGAAATTGGAGCTCATTATCTTAAGTGGTACCACTTATGCTTGAAGAAACAACGTCAAAATATATAAAACGAGTGAAACACAACCCAAACCTATTTGAAACACACCCGAGGCTCTTGGACCCTCTCCGACCATACCAACAAGTCCCATAATATAATAAGAACTTATTCGAGGCCTCAAATCAAGCATAAAAATATCAAAACTATGAATCGCACCTCAAATCGAACTTTTAATCTTTCAACTACCAAAAGTCATGCGGAACCTTATCAAATCAACTCGAAATGAATTTTTTCACAAATCCAAAATAACATAACGAAGCTATTACAATTTCGGGAACCACAATTCGAACCCGTTGTTATAAAAGTCAACTCTTAGTCAAACTTATAGACATTCCGAACCTTTAAATTTTCAACTTTCGTCAAATAGTGCTGAAACCTTCTTGAAATACCAAATGCAAATCCTGGCATACACCCAATCCCAAAATCACCATCCGGACCTAACGAAACCATATAAACTCCGATTTGAGGTTAAGTTCTAAAAAGTCAAACTTGATCAACTCTTCCAATTTAAAACTTCCTAGTTGAGAATTATTCTTTCAAATTAATTTGGAATAACTGAAAATCAAAACCGATGATTCGCACAAGTATAATACATCATAAGATGCTATTCAAGACTTCAAATAGGTGAACGGAATGCAAATTCTCAAAACGACTATCTGGGTCATTATAGAATAATATGATTCTTATCTTTATTTGATCCGTTTTTATAAAGTTCACTAGCCAACCCATTTTTAATAGATAATATGGGTCCACAATTATTATTTTTAATCATTTCGTCACCACTAATTTGATGTCACACTTTCACCAAAGTTTTTAGTTTCACCTATTAATTTAACTTATATGATATAGTTTGACTAACACCGAATTTTAAAAATAAAGAAAGAGTTTTAGAATTTGAAAGGTTAAATACGTTATGAAGGTTACGTTAACATAAGACTTTTGAAATATGTAATTTTAAATATGATATAATATTTCTATGATTATAAGAACTTATCATTAAAGGTAAAATAAAAACTTCAACTCAAATTATTTCTTAACTTAAAAATTTATCACTTTCTTCACTAGAACGGAGTAATAATAAAATCATGTCATTTGTTTTAAACGGATGGAATAGTATATATTGGATGATTTATCGGTAGGCAAAAAGGCGAGTTTAAAGATTTTCTCCAAGATACTTGTTTAGCTCGAAGTTATCACTTACTTTGCAGGCATAAAATAATGAAAATAGATTGAGGACCAATCATAGCAGATCGTAATAATCGAGAGACCAAATAGAAAATATAATAGATAAGTGTTATTCATTAGAAAGAAATGTGTAAAGATCTTTTATTGATGATATTGGTTTGGTATGTCTCTCCATAGAGAGTTTAGAGCCTTACAATAATGTTCATTTTTTTTCCATAATATGGGGGTATTATTGTATGTTCTCCCTTTCTTGGGAGTAGTGGTGAAGAAGAAGAAGAAGAAGCCCCCCTCTAGGGTTCCTTCTCTTTGTATTTATACACATAAGATGTATGAGCTGGCACTATCGGCCATAACTCTGCTGAGGTTCCGTCCTTATGATGGCGGATAGGCCGTAGCCTTAATGATCGAGTCGGCTGATAATTGGGTATCGTAGTTAATAAGTGGTCATACCATTTATTAACTTCGAATTATCTTAGGACATAGTTAATCTCGTTAATTATCTCGAGGTCATATTTTGACACATACAGTTCGTCCCTCTGCTTATCGAGGTCGTACCTTGACCGAGCTCGATGAGCGGACTTCTCTGGAAGCAATTTCGGTCGAGGTTAATAATGGCCTTAGCCGTTTTTATGTGGGAGATTATGCCGTTGAAGTGGATGGCCTTAGTCATTTTGTGTTGATAACTTTGACCATGTGAGTAACTTCGATCGTAGTCAAGTAGCTTGCATACATTTGGATGATGGCCGTAGCCACCTATTCATTGAGAATGGTCGTAGCCTTAATACTGTGGACGACCTTAACCGTTTACATACTGGAGATGGCCATAGCCTTAACATTGTAGACGGCCTTAGCCGTTTACATACTGGAGATGGCCATAGGACTTAACATTGTGGACGACCTTAGCCGTTTACACACTGGGGATGGCCAAAGCCTTACAATGGTGAATGGCTTAGCCGTGAAGGTTGCGTGTTGTCACAGATCTTGAATGTTTGCTCTTGGGAGAGGGCCATAGCTGCGTATATGTTAGGAATGGCCGTAGCTGCCTGTTCATATGAGAGGATGGTAGTAACTGTCTATACAGTGGGGGTGGCCGCAGCTTTTTGTTCGTTGATAGTCGTGATTATTTTGTCGACGACCATTATTTTTGTATGGCGTCAAGGTTATTTAATCGTCGCGGCCAAGGGGAGTATAAACTTACTTACCATGTGTTTTAGCGACGTCAATGTTTTGGAACTACGCAAGATATTACCCGGAACGTTCTCGAATCATTATAACTATTTCGAAGGCGAATCGCTGGTTGGCGACTGAAAAGCCGCTTCATTGAGTTCAGTTATTATAACACATGTTTTTTTGTAATTTTCTTAAGAGAAATCTCTGAAGAACTTTCTTCGCTTAGCCAGTTCGTCGTTGTTGTTGCTCTTCGGTTGTTGTAATCTCCATCTTCATTCGTTGATTCTTACTTCTTTTCGAACTTTTTGATCAGAAAATGGCAAGTAGTTCCTCCAGAAATGTTGCTCAGGCCAAGGTGACATTATCGCTTCGGCGATTCAAACATCAGTTCCAATTGCTGAGAAGAGACGCCAAGGTCAGGACATGGCGGCAGAGGCCTTTGAAATTTTGACCAGTCAGGTGGTCATTTTGGAGACGAGGTCGCTGCCTTGAGGCTGCAGGCGAGGGACGCCGTGTCGAGGGTTAGAAATTTGGAGACGGCGAACCGCGTTCATGAACGGGGACGGGAGATGAAGAGGGCTGCTGCGGCCTTTCGAGAGGGAGCACTGGAGGAATACATTGGCGTCTATGAACAGGATGCCCAGACTGTTGCGGATCAGATTATGGCCTCAAAGGTCAAGAACTAGCGGTTGAGGTATCAGGATACCTCTTTCGGCCCGATTCGTGATCTTTGGATGTTTGCCGAGGCTCAATTTGACTTGTCCAGGAGACTGCGGGAGGCCAGCATTGTACTTGAAGCCTCTTATCAAGGAGTGCGTCAAAAGGCTCGTGAGGCCCGTGTCGACTGCAGCTTTGATCCAGCTACGCCATGGGTTGATGCTGGCGCTGAGGGCATTGGTGATATTGGTGGTAGCGCGGGTGGAACCGAGTGAAAAGGATTTGTTATACTTTTCTCGTTTTCGTTGACGTTTGGCTAACTTTTTTTTGTTTTGTATTCTTTCTTTCTCATTTACCAGCCTTGGCCGAGTGTAAGTGGGGATGACCCGTAGTAATTAAAGATGTAAATATATGCGATTTTGTTTTCGGGCGTGGTCGAACTACTGGCCGTGATGGTAGGGAACACGGCCATGTGCTTCGAGGGGGGCTGAACTTTATGTGGCCCGAATTTTAGTTCGAGTTGGGTGTACTTACTTAAATGGCGACGGAGCTTAACTTATTTCTCCGTTCGTGGCTCTTCAGGCTTGAGGATGAAGGCGTTCGGCGTTGTTGTTTGAGCAAGATTGGGGTTGTAATGGTGAAGGCACATGGTTGTTCTACCATAGTTGAGTATTGTGATTTTTACTGGCGAAGGTGCATGGCCTAAGTCCCGGTCCACCGTGTAGTTGGACTTTTTGGTGAACGCACGCAGCCCGAGTCGATGTTCAACCGTAGTTAAATCTTGTAACTCTTTTTTTTATAACGAAGGCACATAGCCTGAGTCCCGGTTCGACCGTAGTTGAACCTCGATTTTTTTTGTGGTGAAAGCGCATAGCATGAGTCCTAGTTCGACTTGTAGTTGAACCTTTTAATGAAGGCACATAGCCTGAGTCATTATTCAATCGTAGTTGAATCTTGTGATTTTTTGTTGGCGAAGGCGCATAGACTGAGTCCCAGTTCAACTTGTAGTTGAACGTTTTGGTGAAGGCAAGTAGCCCGGGTCGCTATTCAACCGTAGTTCAATCTTGTAATTTTTTGTCGGCGAATGCGCATAGCTTGAGTTTTAATTCAACTTGTAGTTGAACTTCTTTTTGGTGAAGGCACGTAGCCTGAGTCGCTATTCAACCGTAGTTGAATCTGGTAATATTTTGTTGGCGAAGGTGCATAGCTTGAGTCCTAGTTCGACTTGTAGTTGAACTTTTTGGTGAAGGCACATAGCCTGAGTCATTATTCAACCGTAGTTGAATCTTGTGATTCTTTGTTGGCGAAGGCGCATAGACTGAGTCCCAGTTCAACTTGTAGTTGAACTTTTTGGTGAAGGCACGTAGCCCGAGTCGCTATTCAACCGTAGTTGAATCTTGTAACTTTTTGTCGGCGAAGGTGCATAGCCTGAGTCTTAATTCAACTTGTAGTTGAACTTTTTGGTGAAGGCACGTATCCTGAGTCGCTATTCAACCGTAGTTGAATCTTGTAATTTTTGTTGGCGAAGGCGCATAGCCTAGTTTGAGTTTTGATTCGGCCGTAGTCGAATTTTGTTGGCAAAGGCGCATAGCCTGAGTCTCAGTTCAACTGTTTGTTGAGCTTTGTCGAGTCTTTTAAGGCGAGGGCGCATAGCCCAAGTATGGATTTTGATTTGGCCGTAGTCGAATTTTGTTGGCGAAGGTGCATCGACTGAGTCCCAATTCAACTGTTTGTTGAACTTTATTGAATGTTTTAAGGCGAGGGCGCATAGCCCGAGTCTGAGTTTTGATTTGGCCATAGTCGAATTTTGTTGGCGAAGGCGCATAGCCTGAGTCCCAGTTCAACTATTTGTTGAGCTTTATTAAATGTTTTAAGGCGAGGGCGCATAGCCTGAGTCGCTATTCAACCGTAGTTGAATCTTGTAATCTTTTGTTGGCGAAGGCGCATAGCCTGAGTCCCAGTTCAACTTATAGTTGAACTTTTTGCTGAAGGCACGTAGCCTGAGTCGCTATTCAACCGTAGTTGAGTCTTGTAATTTTTTGTTGGTGAAGGCGCATAGCCTGAGCCGCTATTAAACCGTAGTTGAATGCTTTAGTCATTTGTTGGCGAAGGCACATAGCCTGAGTCCCTGTTCAACTTATAGTTGAACTTTTTGGTGAAGGCACGTAGCCTGAGTCGTAGTTGAGTCTTGTAACCTTTTTTGGCGAAGGCGCATAGCCTGAGACACTATTCAACCGTAGTTGAATCTTGTAATCTTTTGTTGGCGAAGGCGCATAGCCTGAGTCCCAGTTCAACTTATAGTTGAACTTTTTGGTGAAGGCATGTAGCCTGAGTCACTATTCAACCGTAGTTGAGTCTTCTAACTTTTTTTGGCGAAGGCGCATAGCCTGAGTCGCTATTCAACCGTAGTTGAATCTTTTAATCTTTTGTTGGTGAAGGCACATAGCCTGAGTCCCAGTTCAACTTGTAATTGAAATTTTTAGTGAAGGCACGTAGCCTGAGTCGCTATTCAACCGTAGTTGAATTTTGTAACTTGTTTTGTTGGTGAAGGCGCATAGCCTGAGTCCCCGTTCGACTTATAGTTGAACTTTTTATCTTTTGTTGGTGAAGGCGCATAGCCTGAGTCCTAGTTCAACTGTTGTTGAGCTTTGTTGAATTTTTGGAGGCGAGGGCGCATAGCCCGAATCGGAGTTTTGATTCGGCCGTAGTCGAATTTTTTTGGCGAAGGCGCATAGCCTGAGCCGCTATTCAACCATAGTTGAATCTTGTAGTCTTTTGTTGGCGAAGGCGCATAGCCTGTGTCCCAGTTCAACTTATAGTTGAACTTTTTGGTGAAGGCACGTAGCCTGAGTCGCTATTCAACTGTAGTTGAGTCTTGTAACTTTTTTTGGCGAAGGCGCATAGCCTGAGTTGCTATTCAACCGTAGTTGAATCTTGTAATCTTTTGTTGACGAAGGCGCATAGCCTGAGTCCCAGTTCAACTTATAGTTGAACTTTTTGGTGAAGGCACGTAGCCTGAGTCGCTATTCAACCGTAGTTGAGTCTTGTAACTTTTTTTTGGCGAAGGCGCATAGCCTGAGTCGCTATTCAACCATAGTTGAATCTTGTAATCTTTTGTTGGCGAAGGCACATAGCCTGAGTCCCAGTTCAACTTATAGTTGAACTTTTTGGTGAAGGCACGTAGCCTGAGTCGCTCTTTAACCGTAGTTGAGTCTTGTAACCTTTTTTGGCGAAGGCGTATAACCTGAGTCTCTATTCAACCCTAGTTGAATCTTGTAATCTTTTGTTGGCAAAGGCGCATAGCCTGAATCCCAGTTCAACTTATAGTTGAACATTTTGGTGAAGGCACATAGCCTGAGTCGCTATTCAACCGTAGTTGAGTCTTGTAACTTTTTTTTGGCGAAGGCGCATAGCCTGAGTCGCTATTCAACCGTAGTTGAATCTTGTAATCTTTTGTTGGCGAAGGCGCATAGCCTGAGTCCTAGTTCAACTGTTGTTGAGCTTTGTTGAATTTTTGGAGGCGAGGGCGCATAGCCCGATTCAGAGTTTTGATTCGGCCGTAGTCGAATTTTATTGGCGAAGGCACATAGCCTGAGTCCCAGTTCAACTGTTGTTGAATTTTTTAAGGCGAGGGCGCATAGCCCGATTCTGGTTTTGTCGGTGTTTGAGTGTTGAAGCTTGGTTTTGATTCGAGATCTTGGGCAGCTCCCGCGCTATCCTCCCAATCGGGGCATGTAGGCTGGCTGGAGGTGACTCTCAGTTCGAGATATCTCCATGCCAATTTCTAACTAGATCTCGCATCAAGGTTGCGGGGGTGCCTTAGAGAGATCCTCCCTCAAGGGGGGAGGGAACTACTTCTTCTTCTTACTTGTACTATCCGGGAGAGGAGTGACAGAGGAGTTGGATCTCGATTCGAGATCTTCAAGTTCCCTTTGTCTGATACATCGCTTCAGCTTATTTGAGCTGAATTGTTCTTTGGCGTTTCTTTCCTTTTGGTCCAGAAGAACTACGCGATTCTGCTATGAAATCCCCACAGACGGCGCCAAATTATTTAGCTCGATGTTATCATTTACATTGCAATCATAAAACAATGAAAATAGATTGAGGGCCAATCATAGCAGATCGTAATAATCGAGAGACCAAATGGAAAATATAAGAGATAAGTGCTATTCATTATAAAGAAATGTGTAGAGATCTTTATTGATGATATTAGTTTGGTCTGTCTCTCCATAGAGAGGTTCAGAGCCTTACAATGACGTTCCTGTTATGAAATAATAAAAGAACAAGAGCAATATTGCAGAGAAAGAGAGAGAGGAAATTCTTATTGAATTTTGGATGATTTACAATGGGGTAAGACCCCTCTATTTATAGGAGAAATTATGACTTAGTCACAAAGTAAAACTCTCTACAAGATAGACATTCACTCTAAGTAGAATTCTATTCTTAACACTCCCCCTTGAATGTCTACTCAATAAGTAATGTGCCTCATTAAAACCTTAACTAAAATAAAACCCAATGGGAAAAAAAATCTAGAAAAGGAAAAAGAGTACACATATCTAATAATACGTCTTTTGGTTGCCTCGTTAAAAATCTCGCAAGGAAAACCCAGTGGGACAAAACCTTGTAAGGGAAAAAGAGTGCAACGCGCATTAACTCCCCTTGATGAGAGCATCAATTCACATCCTTAAACCTTCGCATCCCAATCTTGTGCACTAGCTTCTTGAAGGTTGACGTCGACAAAGATTTTATATCAGTTTCAACGTATTTTCATAATGACATAACATAGAGATCTCTTCATTCATATATTCAGGTACCTGAATCTCTCATGAGATATTGTGGAGTGTTATGTCATGTGATATTCTAGATCACATGCCTCCATTATTATGATCATTTTGATAATTTGCTCACCTTCTTTATCAAGAAGTTTATTTGAAACCGATTGTGTATACGCTTTAAGCTAACCATAGATTTTGTCCGTCTAGGACTTAATATGAGCATTTGCAATGAGAATATAGTTACTTTATTTGGGTCAGCAATTGCGTCTGGCATGCTTTGCAATAAATTGCACATGGATTATCTTTTTATGAACTTCAAGTTCATATTATTTTATTCGAGGATCTAGATGTAGAAACGATAATTCATTCCTCATAACTTTTCTCAACTATTGTATCTTATCTCCCCCTCATGTTAGATAAAAACTAACTTATTTCCTCAACTTTGAGAACTCATCTTTGTGCGTTGTGGTGTTAATCAAAATATACATCACACATCAATAATAAAAGATGGAATTATTTGGTTCCTGACCCTGAACCACTTGTTAGGGAAGAAAATAATATACTTTCGTATATAACGTATATCAAACTGATATATATAACTTTGTTCTCATAAGCAATAGTTTAGCTATTAAGTGGAGGCACTCAATAAATCATTTTGCTAAAACAGCTGTGATGTAAACCAACTTATCAAGATGAACTTCTTGAATAGAAAATCCGGAATATGCTCTAAATTAAATTATTGAGCAAGTTACCTCGCACACACCGGCCAGGTTGCGAGTTAATAATAATTGCACATGTAACCATCTCATAGATGCATCTTATGTGGTATACATGGCAGGTGAATGGGCCCATATTCACCTTTGATATTCCAGTATTCATGGGATTCAATCCCAATTTTAGTTGGTCAATTAATTAATGAGAACAAGCAATGTAAGAGAATTCGTAAAGAACTTTGTAGTTCTTTAATATTTACCCATGTGAATTCTCTATTATTTTTGCACATTATACTTAAATTGATATGGCAAAACCAATTATGCCAACTGAATAAATTATCAATATTGATAAACTTCAGGTTTACACCATGATGTGTGCAATTATGAATAAAATCCAAGTTTATTATGATATGGGATTTATATCAATAAAATATCCACTTCATTGTGGTATTCTTTTGTTTATGTAGTACAAATTGGAGATAAAGCGTGTAGCTTTTTATGTACATATTATTCCGCTACAAGTTGTAGTAATAGAAGATATTAAATCTTTCCTTTATTTATAGTCTCAGTATAATCAACCGCTTTCGTGTATACTTTGGAAACTGAATAAGCTTCTTTGAGACGTACTACAACACAATACCTTATTGGTAATTAATTGTGTTTCTCCAAAATAGTAGTAATTGGCTCTTCCAGAGCTCTCAATTAATTGATAGTACCACATAATCATCAACACCTATATGGTGAATATCTCTTTCAAAGAGAAACTTATACCATTATGGTCATGGACAAAATTATATGCAAGATATGTTTCTTGCATTACCGTTGTCTTTTAATAATCACAATGTCAAAATATTTTGGTGTACAATAGGTACGTGACCAATGACCATTAATGCCATAATAATGACATTATTTATGGTATCATCTCAAACCTTCTTCTGGAGGTGAGTGTGGTATATTCACTACCACTAGCACATTTATATTCTTCCAAAAACGAATATATATTCATAAATCAGATGTTTTCTCATTCACATCATTAATGGACCATAGTCATTTGTATGTGCTTTATAAAATTTCATGTCAAATCGATGACAAATATTTTCACGAAGTGTGGGATTATTTTGAGAATCCTTATTATTCCCATTACCACAAATGATGACTATTATAATTTCATCTATTGCCACGTCCACATCCATTGATACATTCACGGTAATAATTTTGTCTTATTTCAGACTTATCACATATTGCTATCACATTCTCTTAAGGGAATGAGAATGGAGAAAATTCAATGGGACGAGTTTTCAGTTCTTGTGCGCACGATCATACATGACTTTGATCATGGCAAGACATAGAAATTTTACCACTTCATGTGGGTGTAATTTCTTAAAAACTCCATTAGAGTTATAATCAAACTTTGTTGTCTTCGCTTGTATATAAAATCAAATTATAGAATTTCAAGAATTTGAAAGAGAAAAGTAAAATACTTACCTTAAATCCAGAATTTTAATCATGAAGGAAGTTCATGAAACAATTGACAATCATTATGCTCAATCCCAAAGTTTCTACTCAATTGGTTAGAGTCTCGTGCTGATAACGTGTTATAAAATAATAAAAGAAGAAGAACAATATTGCAAAGAAAGAGAGAGAGGAAATTCTTATTGAATTTTGGATGATTTACAATGGGGTAAGACCCCTCTATTTATAGGAGAAATTATGACTTAGTCACAAAGTAAAACTCTCCACAAGATAGACATTCACTCCAAGTAGAATTCTATTCTTAACAGTTCCTTTTTTTTTTCCATAATATGGGGGTATTGTTGTATGTTCTCCTTTTTTTGGGAGTAGTGGTGAAGAAGAAGAAGAAGCAGCCCCCCTCTAGGGTTCCTTCTCTTTGTATTTATACACATAAGATGTATGAGCTGACACTAACGGCCATAACTATGTCGAGGTTCCGTCCTTATGATGGCGGATAGGCCGTAGCCTTAATGATCGAGTCGGCTGATAATTAGGTATCGTAGTTAATAAGTGGTCATACCATTTATTAACTTCGAATTAGCTTAGGACAGAGTTAATCTCGTTAATTATCTCGGAGTCATATTTTGACCCATACAATACTTATGTCATTGAGCTCAAGGTACAATTGAACCAATTACCTCTTTGCGACAATGACTTAAAATACTCTTATTTTCCTCTTTAGATTGATCATAAACTAAGAACCTATATTAATAGTAAGATATCAAGTTAATTACCAGCATAAGGACGGAGTAAGAAGGTTACCTACTTTACTTCAAACCGTATATTTGTATTTGTAAATATATTAAATAAATATAAAAATTAAACTCAGAATCCAATTACTAATTGTCACCTAAAATTCAGAACAAAAATTTTAAATTCTAATTTCAAAGGTAATATAAAAAATTATACACATCTATAGGGGCACGTTTTTCATTTCCAGGTAAGACATTTTAATTTCTTTTAACGTCCCAAACTCACGGAGGTAAAATTTGAGATTTCACCAAACAAAAGTTGAGAAGGGAAGGAAACTTTCAATTGTTATAAATTGGAGGAACCAAAAGAAGTGAGATGCCCAAAACCATTTTCTGACTAATCCCAATAGTTTCAGACAGAGACACCTCTTTAGCTCTAAGAATGGGATTTGAATTCTTTTTCAATATTATTTCATTCGTACTTTTAATATAACATATATTATCACTTCGCGGCAGTGACTTCAAAATACTTTCAATTAATCTATATATTTTTATTTATAAATTTATTAAATATAAATAAAAATTAAATTTAGAATTCAGTTACTAACATCTAATGTTATTACCTAAAGTTTAGAACTCATTAAATAAAAATAAAAATAAAAATTACGAAACGTAACATTAAAAAAAAATAAAAATAAACACATCTTCCCTCTCTCTCCTCAGGGGCGAACGTAGGGTATAGTTACCGGGTTCCCGCGAATCCAGTAACTATTGCGTAGACTCTGTATTTTTGTTAAAAAAGTTATGAAATATCTATAAATATCTATTTGGGAACCCAGTTATTATTGTATATTAATTTAAAATTGCGACAAGACTCATAAACTTAAAATCCTGGATCCGCCTATGTCTCTCCTAGTGGTGAAAAGATTTTTAAAAAGCTCCCATGGAGGAAAAATTGGAGCAATATCCATAGGGGCGCGTTTTTCATTTCCATGCAAGGTATTTTAATTTCCTATAACATCCCAACCAGACAGAGGAGAAATTTCCAAACAAAAGTTAAGAGGGGAAATCAACTTTCAATTGTTATAAATTGGAGGAACCAAAACAAGTGAGATGCGCAAAATCTTCATCTCTTTGAGTTCTGTTTAATACCAATAATTTCAGATAGAGACACTCTTTAGCTCTAAGAATAGGATTTGAAAAGGTACGTAATATTCATGCTCAATTCTTTTTCATTATTATTTTCTTTTATGTCCAGTGGCCTTTTGTTTAAATATTCATAAATTTAACTTTTATACACAATTTAACCAAATAAAATTAAAAGACTAGTAAGCAAAGGTTTATATATTGTAAGGCTAATATCTTTGGATAGATGCGTGATCAACAACTATATAGCTGCATGAACTATTTAGTTACTAAACGTACAGTATACAATGCAATCACGTTAATCAATACATTTCCTCATCAAATTTTTTTTTGTTTGATTTGCTGTTGTTAGAATGCAATGTAACTAAGTATATATTCTTATACTCTTAATGAATTTTAGTACAAATTATAAGATTATATAAAAGTTAGTGATTTTACGTGAACATTTACACTAGATTTACCGTGATTTCAAGCTCTCTCTTCCTAGCAGGCGCAGCTCTTCGCGAACGCGATAAACACTGTCGCCCAATTCTTAAACAAATCCATTACGGGATTCAAGAATAATGTAAAAACAACTTTTTAGTCATACTTCTTCTTAATATACCTAAACTTACCCTCTCTACGTTGTTAATTTACAGGTTATCCAACTAACATTTTCTACGAACATCATGTGGCTTTAGCTCCACTTTTCCAATTCCATTTGAACAACTGTGGAGATCCCTTCACTGGGAGCCCTGTGGATTTCCATTCAAAAGATTTTGAAGTGGCTGTTTTAGATTGGTTTGCACAACTATGGGAAATTGAGAAGGATGAATATTGGGGATATATTACAAATGGTGGCACAGAGGGCAATCTCCATGGCCTTTTTATTGGGTATGTTTCACTTTCCCCATCTCCATTGATAGACAAAAAAATTTCTAGACCTCGCTTCATCATTGTTGTGTTTTCGGTCTCGTTGAATAAAATGCAAACGAAATGACTTACTAGACATAGTATATCCCCGACACAACTTACATTCACAAACGATAGTTGTTTAGATATTAAAAAAAAATTGAGACGAGAATGTAAAAAGGGCCGACCCAGTTCAATACCCACTTGAGAATGTAATGATACGTATTATGTGAAGTTTTGGGATCATAGAGAAGAAGGAAAAAAAATGACAAAACAAAAACTACAAAGGAAAAATAATCGAATCTCACTCATTTTCAGGTAAGATTAACTTAGCTCGTTCCTTGCTCGCGGAGCAAAAAGAAAAGCGTTATTTACCATTTCAATAATATTTGTGCAGGAGAGAGTTACATCCCACTGGGATAATATACGCATCAAAGGATTCACATTACTCGATGGCGCCCAGCACACTACTAGACCAGCCCGACCAATCAACAATAACCACGGAGCCACAAGCTCACTTTATCCAATTTAAGCATAACAGTGTTAGATATATTAAAAACAGGGAACCAAGTCCCAACACGTGCCAACTCCCATAGACCGAAGGGTCAAGAGTCATGAGCCTCTACAGAGTATACAAAGTGTAAATAGTGAATATAACCGTGCACAAGTGTGAGATGATCAGAACAAAATACAGACAAACTGGAGAATCAGGTCCTGCGAACGCTGGCAGCTAACTCGACTGTCCAAAAGCACTCCCGAGCCGCAATAGAATCAGCTCCACTGTGATGTACCTAGATCTGCACACAAGGTGCAGGGAGTCGGGTGTGAGTACTTCCAACTCAGCAGTAATAAAAGTAAATAATGTCGAAGGGAAGAAAACCACGATAGACACAATCTCATGCTACACAATACAGGACTATCTTTTTATTCCTTTCAAGCATATGTGAGTAGATTATTTAAAAATCTTAATTTTAACTACTTTCTTTCATAATAATATACCAATACCTGGATACAATCTCAAGCAGTGCAAGTCCGCACTCAAATCGGCCCCTCGGGCTCAACACTCCTTATCAATTTACACAAGGAGATCTGGTCAATAAGGCAACTAATGCATGTGTGCCAGTAATGTATGAGTGCTGAATGTTATGCCACGTAGTACACGTAAATCAATGTATGTATGCCATGCAATGCATATGACCACTACGGCGTGTAGCCCGATCCAATTTGGGTACCCGTGCTCACTGTGGGGGTTCAGACTCCGGAGGGGCTCCTACAGCCCAAGCACAATATTAATATCACACCTGCTGCGGCGCGCAGCCCGATCCGTATACCACTGCGGCGTGCAGTCCGATCCACGCATGTGTATGCATATGCTCACATGAAATGTCATGCCCTAACATATGGTCCTCGGCCCAATCAGTCTAACAAATAATCAAGAAAGCCCTACGAGCAACAATATCATATTAGCTCACAACTAAAAATGTTATTAAGACCTTTTTCAAGTTTTTCCTAACCTTATAAAAATACTGATTAGCAAAATACCATTTTAAACCTTAAATTTAGAATAAAAATATGCACAGTGTTATCAAAACAGTGATACCAATCCCTGAAGGATTCAAATAATTGGCACGAAGACCCCAAACATGATAATTAGTCCAATTCTTTTCAACAATTAGGTGTTATTATTTATTACGCGGGACGGACCAAGTCACAATCCCCAATGGTGCTCTACCCCACGCCCGTTATCCGGCGTGCAAGTCACCTCAACACAACACTAAGATGTGCAAGTCCGGGGTTTACTAACCCTCGGGACATCATTTACAAGTATTACCCACCTCGAACCGACGAAAGCTCATGCCCACGACACCTTAGCTCCTCGAACCGGCATCCACGCACGTCAAAACTTGCACAAATCAGCACAAATATATCAAAATAGGCTAATGGAACATAACCCAATCGAAAGAACTCGAAAAATATCAAAAATCACGAAATTTGCATAACCCGAGCCCCGGGCCCACATCTCGAAAAATTTCAAAACTCATATTTACAGAACCCTCGTCTCGCCACGAGTCCGTAAATATAAAATTTACCAAAATCGGAGTTCGATTGGCCTTTCAAAACCAAATTTTCGTTTTCAATATCTAGGCCACAATCCTTCACAATTTCTACCCAAATTCATGAAGATTGATGTTAATTCTACCATAAAATGATGTTTTTGAGTCAATAAACTTACCTCCGATGAATACCCGATGATTTCCCAGCGTTTTCCCGTGATTTTTTCTCTCTAGGGCTCAAAAATGGTATTTTGGGTATATGAACCCGTAAGTGAAATGTTTCTGGTTTTAATTTCACTGCCAGACAAGTTTGCTCTTCGCGTTCGCGTGAGCTCCCACGCGTTCGCGATGCCCATCATCATTTTACTCTTCGCGTTCGCGTTACCTATAATGCGTCCGCGATGCACTGATCCATTTTCCCTTCGCGAACGCGACATGCCCCTACGCGTTCGCGATGCACATTTCTTCAGCCATCCGGAGGTCTTTCTACGCGAACGCGGCCTCCATCCACGCGAACGCGATGCTTCACTATTTCCTCTTACGCGATCGCGACTAACCCATCGCGAACGCGATGCTTCCCAGATTCCTTCTACGCGATCGCGGCCGTCCTCCTCGCGAACGCGAAGGCTTAGCCTTCTGCATACGCGAACGCGGGCCTTGCCCTCGCGAACGCGAAGGCTTAGCCTTCTGCACAGTGATCTGCAATTTACAGCAGATTTTGCCAAGTTCAAAATGCCCGGATGATGGTCCGGATTCACCCCGAGGCCCCCGGAAACCCAAACGAAAACCACCAACATACTCCAAAACACGATACGAACTTGTTTGAATCATAAAAACACCATCCTAAACATCAAAATCACCAATTATACACGGATTCAAGCCTAAGTTTCTTCAAAATTTCCGAATTGCTCATTCCATCAAAAACCCGACCAAACGAAGTCTGAATGACCTGAAAATTTGCAGACATATCCAAAATCACATAACGAAGCTACAGAAATTGTCTGAATTCCATTCCGACCCCCGAATCAAAATCTCACCTATCGATCGGATTTCGCCAAAATTCAACCTTAGCCAATTCAAGCCTATTTCTACACCGGATCTCCAAATTCAATTCCGATTGCTCTCCTAAGTCATAAATGATCCCTCGAAACTAGTCGAATCATCATAATCCGATTCCGAGCACTCTAACTCGATAGTCAACTCTAGGTTGACTTTCCATATTCAAACTTCCTTCAAACATGCTATTTGCTTCATTTTCAATTCAATTCACTCCTAACTCACCCGATAGGCTCTAACACTGATATAAAAGCATAAAACATATAATTGCAACATGACGAGGTGGTAAATTCCCGTAACGATGGGCCGGGTCGTTACATTCTCCCCAACTTAATAATCGCTCGTCCTCGAGCGTACCTAGAGTTGTACTAGAAGCAACACAATAGCTGAATGACCTTACCAAGCATATATTCGGGTGATCATACGTCACCCTATCTCACATAAGTCCGAAAACACCATATAGTCAAAATTTCACAGACCATCTGAACCATAAATCACATTGCACTTTCTGAAATCATATGCCAAATGCAAATCCCATGCCTATACTCAGGATACACTCGAATCCACTGCAATAACCCATATTCACTACTCCGGGTGAGATCATATGATGTATCAAACAACCCAATCACTCGAGACAATAGTCTCTAATCACACAATTTCCCATGATAACCAAATACCAACCGAAAAACCCTTTTTCGTTAGATAGAGTCTTGTTCCAACACCTTCATATCATGCCCACGGCAACCGAACACGCGATATATCGAACCCATCTCTCGGGTCAACCATTCATGAATCCATTTCACTTTTAACTGATACCACAACAGATTTCGGACCCAAATCTCGGTATTACCTTTCTAACCAGCTGAAATCACATATACTCACACTCACTATTGGATCCAACGCTCATTTCAATCATAACACGCCGCACTGGTGATTTGACACCTCAACACCGACCTAAGCCACGACGAGCACAACATAGGCTCTAATAGAAACGTCGGAACACACTCGAATCATGATAGCTCAAATCATGGCAACTGTGTCCAGCAAAAGAGCTGCAATTCAATTCCTCTGTGCCATCATAACATAGAACTGAGATCGCGTCTCGCATTATAGAAATAGAGTACCTGAATCCTCCTCGAGAGGTCATAACATAACGTGGCCTTGCCACGATTCGTGATTCTATCCAAACACTATTACTCATGAAACACCTCAAGCTACCAAGCTCAAAACGGTTAGCCACGCACAGATCAAGCTCTTGAACCCACGCAATCAACCTCACCCACGGTGAAACAATTAACGTATGCTATCAAATCCTGAAAGGTCACAACCGACGTGCCATTTGCCAAGCGATACTCAAAACGGACTTTTCCTCAGAAGTGGAGAAGTATTGTATATCAGGTAGCATATAACTAACTATATTTTCATAATATTCTGTTGCAGCGTGCAACCCGCTCCAACAACATACCCGTGGTGGCGTGCTACCCGATCCGGATACCATACCTGTGGCGGCGTGCCACCCGATCCACGCATAAATCTCGCAAAAAAAAGAAATGCATAACTAGTCGAATTTTCTCATTATAGCAAACATATATATATATATAGCCTCAAGCTCGGCCACATGAAACGCATCTGACAATGTTTCTCAATACTGGAACTGAATCAATGGTAGATACCTCTACACTGACATCCGCCACTAAGGCCCAACCAACAAAGCAATACCCACCAGCCGTCTGCTGGTCCTGAGGTACAACTACCCCACTGGAGCATACTCTGATGCACTTTGCTATGCAATTTGTGCCATACCATCATAGTCCATATCACATCAGTCTAGACAACCTGGCCCAATGATGACCAGTTAGCAATCAAGTATCATAATCCAAATTCGTCATATCAAGTTGAGAGAGAAAGCCACTAGAGCCTCCGATTTTTTTTTAATAATCACAAAATGGTGTCGATACACATGATATACAACCACTGCATAGGCGGACTAACGAGAGCTTCAAGTCTCCAACACATATATAACACATGAATCATAATGCCTGATCCCGTACTCCACTGTACATATACATAACGCACATCAAGCGTCCATTCATACCACGACCGCCATTCAGAAATTTCACTATGCCATCAACGACTCAGTCTTTATAGTCGATCCAACAAGAGAATACCACCATACCACTGGATATCATCAGTTTACATTACCTTGTCCTTTTTGGATCGTATTCCTTGCCAAGTTAATAGAATAGCAGTACCATTTTCTTAAATTATCAAAAAGATCGATTCTTAATTCACCTGCAGCTGTCCGCGCTGCTCAATAATTTTATTGACTTCCCATATATTATGAACTGATCTCAAAATCTAGAATATACCATTATCAACTTTCCATAACACATCGTGTATACCATATTACACTAAGACAACATGGAAATTCATATCCCTTTCCTCCGCCTCAACATCGGCGCACTCCACTAGTCAAGGACTTTCGTGATCCCATATAGAAGAAAACTCATTACACATTCCACGCTTCGCATACCGACAGGAGTATACTCATTTTCAAACCATGATAAAACACATCACAAACTATTTCTTCCCATTCGTTGCATAAGTTTAACTGCCAGGACTGAGTCCTTATACCTATATCAAGTTACACAACTGCCAGCACTCAAGAGCTTTGCTGCAATGTCTGCAAGTCTCATTACTTCAATCACATACCAGGAATCAATCGTATTCCTTTTTATACCATTCTCGGTTTATTAACAAGTTGTTCCATTTACCCAGCTTTCTTTTCTGATTCATCACTAATTTCATATCAGTCCTTTACTGAAGCACCATAATACATCAACTCATGTTACCACACGAGACTCGTACATAAGACCACACTGTCTAAGACCCATAGGCCACTGAATACTCTCTCAATGTTTCCCAAAAGTACCACATTCTACCACACTTTATTTTGATGAACTTCCCGCAATTTTTAAATTGTCATCATTACTTCCCAATACGGAAACCTAGAATCCCACCATTCACATGATATAACACAAGCCTTGATCTTCTCTAATGAAACCGCCATCTTTAGCCACATACACAAATCTTAAGGCACCTGACTGTTACAAGCAAAATCTTGAACACTGCAAAACCATTCTCGGCATCATTCACCCTTATTCAACTGTAATTCAACTGTCCTATTGAGTAGAACCACTCGTGTTTTGTTAGAACTCTGACATCGCATAACATGATTACTTACAGATACAATCAGCTATCTTTCTTTTCTATACGGTGAATATTCTTTACCAACAGTAGTTCAAAACACCCTAGTACTTCATCAGATCTACGAAGCACCATAACCTTTACCAGAATTTCCCAACATACTTAAAGACAGAATCAACATAGCACACAATAGTGCAATCAGTTAATCAATAGCAACCTCCCCAACTTAGCTCGAAGCCATTCATCAAAGCACTTTCAACCACTCATATCAGTATTACTCGAGTGATGTCGAAATATTAATATGAGATTAAACTCAAGTCATTTACAAGCCTTGACAAAGACTCGAATCATCAGAGACCTTAGCTCTTCTGCAATTCTTGCAGATATACACGCACCACCAATAAGCCCACTCTCTTTAGGTGACAGAAATCTTTCTAAGTCCCAAATTTTCCAAAAATTTCGGCAGAGTTTCCGTTGTAAATTGGCCTATGCACCTGCCAGAGAATCACCAAACCATTCTAACAATACATCCACAACTCAACAGGATATCACAATGTATTTCAAAAACATTAAGTCTCAATACTATACGAATCATATTATCATAGTTTATACTTGAACCTGCGCTGTACCTGCTCGAATCATAACACATATCAAAATCACTTTAGTCTTCCTGAGTTTAAACTCGTTCCACTACACATAAGGCACTTTACCTTCCAATTACGAGATATAATAATTATTTCTCACGCCCATAGCTAGGGCTACGTATCAAATCACAATAAGCACTGAATACCTTACAGCTCACCCATTATCAAACTGCCATTTGCACAATAAGGATCAGTACCGATCGTATGAACTTCATAATACCGACTCGCAAAAGTAATACCTTGGTGCTCAAGCCATAGACAAGGATCCGGCCTCAAGTCCTCCCGACTGGCCCAACATGAACTCATGGAGATTACATCTCGCCCCTCGACCAGGGAATCGCAAGCCATAAGTCAATTATATTACTGAGCGCTCGAAGCGTACATAGACGTGTGGACGGAATTTCAAAAGCATATCTCAAGCTGAATCAAGTACGCACGATAAGAATTCCAAGAAATGTGAAGTGTTTCCTAAAGGTTCGCAGCCTCCCGAGGATAAGTACAGGCGTCCCCGTACCGATCCACAAGACTCTACTAACCGGCTCAAGACTCACGAGGCCTAGTAAACCTAGGCTCTGATACCAACTTGTCACGACCCCAAATCCGGTCGTGATGGCGCCCAGCACACTACTAGACTAGCTCGACCAATCAATAATAACCACGGAGCCACAAGCTCACTTTATCCAATTTAAACATAACAGTGTCAGATATATTAAAAATAGGGAACCAAGTCCCAACACGTACCAACTCCCATAGACCGAAGGGTCAAGAGTCATGAGCCTCTACATAGTATACAAAGTGTAAATAGTGAATATAATCGTGCACAAGTGTGGGATAATCGTAACAAAAGTACAGTAAACCGGAGAATCGTGTCCCGCGAACGCCGGCAGCCTACCTCCACCGTCCAAAAGCAATCCCGAGCCACAATAGAATCAGCTCCACTGTGATGTACCTGGATCTGCACACAAGGTGCAGGGAGTCGGGTGTGAGTACTTCCAACTCAGCAGTAATAAAAGTAAATAATGTTGAAGGGAAGAAAACCACGATAGGCACTACCTCATGCTACACAATACATGACTATCTTTTTATTCCTTTCAAGCATATGTGAGTAGATTATTTAGAAATCTTAATTTTAACTACTTTCTTTCCTAATAATATACCAATACCTGGATACAATCTCAAGTAGTGCAAGTCCGCACTCAAATCAGCCCCTCGGGCTCAGCACTCCTTATCAATTTACACTAGGAAATCTGGTCAATAAGGCAACTAATGCATGTGTGTCAGTAATGTATGAGTGCTGAATGTTATGCCACGTAGTACATGCAAACCAATGTATGTATGCCATGCAATGCATATAACCGCTACGGCGTGTAGCCCGATCCAATTTGGGTACCCGTGCTCACTGTGGGGGTTCAGACTCCGGAGGGGCTCCTACAGCCCAAGCACAATATTAATATCACACCTGCTGCGGCGTGCAGCCCGATCCGTATACCACTGCGGCGTGCAGTCCGATCCATGCATGTGTATGCATATGCTCACATGAAATGTCATGCCCTAACATATGGTCCTCGGCCCAATCAGTCTAACAAATAATCAAGAAAGCCCTACGGGCAACAATATCATATTAGGTCATAGCTAAAAATGTTATTAAGACCTTTTTCAAGTTTTTCCTAACCTTACAAAAATACTGATTAGCAAAATACCATTTTAAACCTTAAATTTAGAATAAAAATATGCATAGTGTTATCAAAACAGTGATACCAATCCCTGAAGGATTCAAATAATTGGCACGAAGACCACAAACATGATAATTAGTCCAATTCTTTTCAACAATTAGGTGTTATTATTTATTACGCGGGACGGACCAAGTCACAATCCCCAATGGTGCTCTACCCCACGCCCGTTATCCGGCGTGCAAGTCACCTCAACACAACACTAAGATGTGCAAGTCCGGGGTTTACTAACCCTCAGGACATCATTTACAAGTATTACCCACCTCGAACCGACAAAAGCTCATGCCCGCGATGCCTTATCTCCTCGAACCGGCATCCACGCACGTCAAAACTAGCACAAATCAGCACAAATATATCAAAATAGGCTAATGGAACATAACCCAATCGAAAGAACTCGAAAAATATCAAAAATCACGAAATTTGCATAACCCGAGCCCCGGGCCCACATCTCGAAAAATTTCGAAACTCATATTTACAGAACCCTCGTCTCGCCACGAGTCCGTACATATAAAATTTACCAAAATCGGAGTTCGATTGGCCTTTCAAAACCCAATTTTCGTTTTCAATATCTATGCCACAATCCTTCACAATTTCTACCCAAATTCATGAAGATTGATGTTAATTCTACCATAAAATGATGTTTTTGAGTCAAAAAACTTACCTCCGATGAATACCCGATGATTTCCCAGTGTTTTCCCCGTTATTTCTTCTCTCTAGGGCTCAAAAATGGTGTTTTGGGTATATGAACCCGTGAGCCATCTATTCTGGAATTTAATTTCACTGCCAGACAAATTTGCTCTTCGCGTTCGCGTGAGCTCCCACGCGTTCGCGATGCCCAGCATCATTTTACTCTTCGCGTTCGCGTTACTTATAACGCATCCGCGATGCACTGATCCATTTTCCCTTCGCGAACGCGACATGCCCCCACGCGTTCGCGATGCACATTTCTTCAGCCATCTGGAGATCCTTCTACGTGACGCGGCCTCCATCCACGCGAACGCGATGCTTCACTATTTTCTCTTACGCGATCGCGACTAACCCATCGCGAACGCGATGCTTCCCAGATTCCTTCTACGCGATCGCGGCCGTCCTCCTCGCGAACGCGATGACCAAAGTGCCCCAGCCTACGCGAACGCGGGCCTTGCCCTCGCGAACGCGAAGGCTTAGCCTTCTGCGTGATCTGCAATTTACAGCAGATTTTGCCAAGTTCAAAATGCCCGGATGATGGTCCGGATTCACCCCGAGGCCCCCGGGACCCGAACGAAAATCACCAACATACTCCAAAACACGATACGAACTTGTTCGAATCATAAAAACACCAGCCTAAACATCAAAATCACCAATTACACACGGATTCAAGCCTAAGTTTCTTCAAAATTTCCGAATTGCTCATTCCATCAAAAACCCGACCAAACTACGTCCGAATGACCTGAAAATATGCAGACATATCCAAAATCACATAATGAAGCTACAAAAATTGTCGGAATTCCATTCCGACCCCCGGATCAAAATATCACCTACCGTTCGGTTTTCGCCAAAATTCAACCTTCGCCAATTCAAGCCTAAAACTACACCGGACCTCCGAATTCAATTCCGATTGTTCTCCTAAGTCATAAATGATCCCCCGAAACTAGTCGAATCATCGGAATCCGATTCCGAGCACTCTAACTCGATAGTCAACTCTAGGTTGACTTCCATATTCAAACTTCCTTCAAACATGCTATTTGCTTCATTTTCAATTCAATTCACTCCTAACTCACCCGATAGGCTCTAACACTGATATAAAAGCATAAAACATATAATTGCAATATGACGAGGTGGTAAATTCTCGTAACGACGGGCCGGGTCGTTACACTAAGAGGGCTTTAAATAACCAATTTAAAAATAGAATCTGTAGGAAATCAGGAAATAAATATTCAAATTCAAAAACCTAAACTATCTCAACTAACTTATCTTATTAAATTCAAATTTAGACAAAGACTCCTTCTTCTACTTAACCTACTTATTATTCCGGTAAATAAAATACCAGCAGTAGCACAAATATAAAATGTAACACTCCTTCTTGCTTTTGTTGCTGCAATAGATTGATTCTCCTCAATTTCTTCTTTTGCAATTTGTGTTTGTGCATTCCTTCAAGTGTTTTTGAACTTGCATCCTTCTGCATATGACTTATTCTTTTTTTCTTTCTTTCTAGTTTTGCGCTTAAAAACAATCTCAACAACTTTATTTTGTCTGAAGATTCTTCCAAAGGAGTTTCAATTTGGGGTAATGATATTATTATAGGGAGTAGTTGTAAATATCTTTCTTCTATTACAATATTTTATAAATCATAGGTTTCAAGATACGATTTTATTTTTATTGACCAAATTTGATAATATTTTCCAGTGAAAGTTTGTGGGGCATTCAACAAGAGATTGGTGCTTACCATGTTTGAAAATAGATTTAAAAATTGATATTGGTTAAGGATAATTTGAAGATAATTGAGACGGTTGCTTGCCATATGTGACGACCCGACCAATCATCTCATGAGTTATCGCTCTGTTAACCCTATTTCTACTTTTTTATGCTCTGTTATCTTTATTTCATGTGATCAAGTTAATTAGTTTGTGATCGGAAAGGATTTGGTAAGAAATGAGATACTTAGTCTCTTTTAAGAAGACTTTAATTGGAAAAGTCAACCGGAAATTGACTTATGTGTGAGAGGGGTCGGATGTGTGTTCCGATGATTCAGTTAGCTTCGGGAGGTAATTTTTGACTTAGGAGTGTGATCGCAATTGATTTTGGATGTCCGGTGTAGAATTAGGCTTGAATTGGCGAAATTAGTATTTTGGCGAATTTCGGTTGATAGGTGAGATTTTTATCCGAGGGTTGGAATGAAATTAAGAGAGTTTTTGTAGCTTCGTTATGTTATTTAGGATGTGTGTGAAAAAATTTAGGTCATTTGGACGTGTTTTGGTTTAGTTTTTGATCAAAAGCGTATTTCGGAAGACTTTAGAAACTTAGGCTTGAATCCGATGTGATTGGGTAGATTTAACATCCTTTGAAATGTTTTGATGATTGAAACAAGTTTAAATAAGATATTAGGTCATGTTTGTGCTTTTGATTGAGGTCCCGAGGGCCTCAGGGTAATTTTGGATGGTTAGCGGGAAAATTGGAAATTGTGTTGCAGCTTCAAAATTTGCCGCTTCTGGTATTTTCTCATCTGCGGTTTGTGGACCTCAGATGCGGGTGTTTCTTCTCCAAAGCAAAAATAGATCAGGCGAGCTGGACCGTAGAAACGGCTAAAGGGAATCTTCTGCAGATGTGGCTTAGGCCGGTTTAATGAACTTCGTAGAAGCGGGTGTGTTTACCGCATATGCGGTACTGAAAAAGCGTATTTTGGACCACATATGCGGTTATGTCTAGGCAGAATGTATATATGTCTTTTTTCGCGATTTTTGAAGGGTTTAACCAATTTTTCACTCAGAATTGGGAGCTTTGGGTGATTTTGAGGAGAAGAATCAAAGAGACGTCGTTGAGGTAAGGATTTTGGACTTAAAACCCACTTGTATGGTAATATTGCATGGATTGGGATTGAAATTTAAGGAATTAAAGGACTAAAGATAAAGGTTTAGGGCTTGAGTTTAAGAGGGTTTTAAATGGGGATTTGAGGAGTGATTTGAACACCGATTTTTGTGTTTTTGGTATGTATGAACTCGTGGGAGGACGAGGAATCTAATAATGTGAAAATTTTGAAGTTCGAGAAGTGGGTCCGGGACTTAGATTTTGTTAATTTCGGGTTTTGTGCCCGTTATTGATTATTTTCGCTTGGGCTTTATTTGCTTAGCATATTGTGATGTATTCGTTCTAGTTTTTGGTAGATTCGACGCGCGTGGAGGTCGATTTGAGGAGTAAAGGCCTCGTGAGCTAGAGATTTCGCCGGTTCGAGTTGAGTAATGATTGTAAATGATATTTTGAGTGTTTGAATCCCCGGATTGCACATCATACTGCTCTGTTGAGGTGACTTGCACGCCGAATAGCGAGCGTGGGGTAGAGCACCATTGAGAATTGTGACTTGGTCCGTCTCTATTGATGAATTTACTACTTATTTGACCGAAAATTATTTGGTATCAGCATGATTTGGGCTGAATACCATATTTGGACATCGTGCCAATTATTTGAACCCTTCGGGGATTTTTATCACTATTTTCTCACTGTTTTGAATTATTACTTGAACTCAGTTCTGTTGACTATTTTAAAAACTCAGCCACTTTTACTCAGTTTTGAGAATTAAATAATATTTTAAATAATATTTTTATCACTATTTTAAATAATAATAAAATAGTTGAGAACTGCTATTTTACTAATGCCCGAGGGGCTTGTGATGATTTTTGGACTGAGTGAGACCGAGGGCCATATGTGAGGATACACTGAGTGATTTGAGGCCCAGGGTCTGAGATATTTTATATGCTACGAGTTGGCTTGAGTGATGTGAGGCCGAGTTCCGAGAGATGATGCCACGAGGTGGCTTCATATAGCGCTTGGGCTGTAAGGGGCCCCTCTAGAGTCTGCACACCCACAGTGAGCACGTGTACCCATTATTCTAAAAGTGAGCCCGAGGGACTAATATCGTTCTAAAAGTGAGGTCGAGGGACTGAAAGTGTTCTGAGAGTGAGGTCGAGTGGCTGATACTATTCTAGGAGTGAGCCCGAGAGGCTGGTACTGTTCTGAGATACTGCCCGAGGGGCGAACCATTATGTGTTCATATTTTATATTTACTTGTTATTTTACCTGTTATACTGTGGTATTTGTGCTCGAGGGGAAGATTTTCAGTGCTTATTGACACTAACTATTTTGCTTTCATTGCGTAACTTTTGAAAACATCATTTTCAAAAGACTTTAAACTGAGCTAAGATATTTTCAAAGATTTCACAGCTTTACTGCTTTTTTTTTCTCAGAGGGTTTTACACTGCCTCTATACAACATGTTTATTTGCTTTATGTAATTTCTTACTACTCAATTGTTATTTACCTTTTATTACTCACTGAATTGGAGTACTCACTTTAATTCCTCCACCGTGTGTGCAGATGCAAGTGTTTTTGCACCCGTAGCGGGTTTTGACTGATCAGAGGCAAAGTTATCGGAGTTAGCAAGGTGATTGCCAGCGTTTGCAGCATCGCCTTTCTCCCTGGTTTATCAGTCCTGTTTCATATATTTCAGACCTTAGGAAAAGATCAACATGAGTGCACCACCTGGGAACTGGAAAGGGCAATACACTGATAGACATCCACTCTTTAATGGCCATTACTACTCTTGGTGGAAAAATAGGATGAGAGATCGCATCATAGGAGAAGACTGTGAACTCTGGGACATAATCACTTATGGTCCTCTAGCAACTATAGAAGAATGCTGAAGGAGTGGATGTGCCAAAGATAAGACCTGGCTGCAGTGCTGAAGATTTGAGAAAGTGGGAAAAGAATGCAAAGGCCAAGAAATGGATTGTGTGCGGACTTGGTCCAGACGAGTAAAGTAGAATTGATAATTGTACCACTGCTAAGGAAATCTGGGACACTTTGCAAGTGGCTTATGAAGGAACACCTCAAGTGATGAGGTCTAGAGGAACACTGTTGTATTCTCAATATGATAATTTCACCATGAAGGAAGGGGAAACCATCCAAGAGATGCATACAAGGTTCAGTACACTAACAAATGAACGTAAGTCTCTTGGAAAGGTTATTCTTGAAGAAGAAAAAGTTGAGAAGATTTTGACAAGGGTACTTCTAGTCTCATATGAAAGCAAAACCACTGCTATCCAGAAATCTAAGAATGTTACTACCCTCAAGCTGGATGAACTAATTGGAAATCTTACTACCTATGAACTGAGAAGGCAAATCATGAATATGGATGCACCAAAAAAGGAAAGGGGCATGACATCTAGAATCACTGAAGGTGCTGATCTAGAGCAGGATGCAATGACCATGATCACAAAGGATTTTAATAAGTACCTAATGAGAGAAAATGGTCCTTCAAGAACAAACCAAGGGTTCCTGAAAAACAAACAAATGAGGGGTGTTACAAGTGTGGGAAGACTGATCACCACATTAAAAATTTCCCTAAATGGGAAATTGAATGGAAGAAGGAAAGAGCTGACGAAGGAACATGAAGAAGGAACAGGTTTATTCCAAGACAAAAAAAAGATTAACAAAGGTTATAGTTGCTGCTTATGGTGAAAGCTGAGATGATAACTCAGAAGATGAATATGGAGATGAACAAGCACTTATGGCAATTGGGAAATCTGATCAGGAATCTGAGGTAAGTATAATTCATCTCAAAGACAAGATTAAATTTTTGTCTAAAGAAAGTCTCTCCGAATTACTTCTAGATGTAATTGATGAATTTGAAGTTATAAACAATGAAAAGGAGTAACTTTCCAAGGAGTGTGTGATTCTGAAAGCAAAGTGAAAAAACATGGAACTTAGGGCTAGTGAAAGTGATAGTAAAAATGTTGAGTTGAAGAACCAGGTTCATGAACATGACACCACAGTCTTAGAGCTTAAATCTGAAAATATAAAATTGAAATTAGGAACTGATAAAAAGAAACCTGATCACACACAACTCATTTTAGAATAAAATGTAGGAAAAATAAAAGATGTGTTGTACAAAAGAGATGACCAGATTATAGTCCTAAAGGAGGATCTAAACAAGGTTAAGCACGAGCTAGATAGAACCTGTAAATGGAATAGGTCCTCCGATGCACTTGCATGGCTACATGAACACCATAGTAGCAATTAGAGAGGACTTAGATACGGGACCCCTGCACCTAAGTGGGATCCCAAAAGCAAATACCTCACACTTCCCAAGAACAAAATTTGCACACACTGTGGTAAAACTGGTCACTATAAATTTGAATTTATTGCAATAGAAAAGGCTAGTAAAAAGAATAAAGAATTTGTTCAAGGGAAAAATAGGCTGCCATAATGGGCTAAAAAGAATTTGATTCACCCTTTTGCCTATAAAAAAGGGACCCAAACTTGTTTGGATTCCTAAGACTAACCTCTGATTTCCTTTTATGGGTCCAAGTGAAAGGGAGCAACCAAATATGATATATAGATAGTGGTTACTCAAAGCATACGACAGGAAGCAAGAACCAGTTCCTTTCACTTGAGGACCTCAAATGAGGTAATGTCTCCTTTGGAAATGAGAATAAAGGTGAGATCATTGAGGTTGGAAATGTAGGTAAGACTTATTCTCACTCTATTGAGAATATCTACTTGATAGATAGCTTAAAGTACAGTCTTATCAGTGTATCACAATTATGCGATAAAGGTAACTTGGTAGCATTCACCACTACCAAATGTTTTGTGATTAATCTTACTATTGACAAGATTGTTTTGTAGGGAAAAAGAGTAACCAATATATGCATTGCGTAAGTGTGTTGGGTAATGATCCCCTCCTTTGGCACAAGAGACTTGGACATGCAAGTCTAATTTAACTCAACAAAGTAGTATCCAAGGATCTGGTGATAGGGCTGCCTATCATCAAGTTTAAGAAAGACAAAGTTTGTGAGGCTTGTGCAAGGGGGAAGCAGGTAAGATCCTCTTTTAAATGCACTAAAGTGGTAAGCACCACCAGAATGATGGAACCGGTCCATATGGATCTCTGTGGCCCAATGAGAACATTAAGCAGAGGTGGTAAAAGATATGTAATGGTGTTTGTTGGTGATTACTCTAGGTTTACATGGACAATATTTTTAACATCTAAAGATGAAGCATTTGACATATTTAATTCTTTTGTTAGAACAACTCAGAAACAACTAGGTAATCAATTTGCATCAATTAGGTCTATCATGCAACTGAATTTAAAAATGTTAAGTTTGCTAAATTTTTGCATGCTATATCATAATTAGTTGCATGACTAGATCTCTTGTTAAGAAGATTCCCTATGAGTCAAATAAAGGGAGAAAGCTAAATATATCCCAACTTAGGGCATTTATATGCAAGTATTTTGTGCATAATAATGGCAAAGATTTCCTAGGCATGAGGGAATATTCTTGGGATATTCTTAACATATTAAAGCTTATAAGATATACAGTAAAAGAACTATGTGTGAAAAATGTATATGTTATTTAAAAATAACATTCTTTTTGAGAAGAAAGAACAAAATAACGAAGAGATTGGGCTGGTAAGAAATTCAAATGATGAAACCATGGTCCAACCTCAAGAGGCATCACAGGAAGGAACATTCTTTCATTTGAGTCATTTTCATGATTTGAGTATGTTCGGACCGTTTCTTATTGGTGCGCGTATTATGTAAGTTGTGTCTTAGACTTATATAGACATGTCATGTCACCCGAGTGGTTTGTTGGATTAGAGGAGATCGATGGGATAATTAATGAATACGAACGGATTCGATTTCATTATGTTGGGAGGATAATATCGAGGTCCGTCTCAGCAATTTGATATGGTATTTTCCAAGGGGAAGTGACTTCATGAATGGTTTCTCTAAGAAATAGTGATGGCTTACTGCGTGTTATAGTTGTCAGTTGCAGTAGATGTAAAAGTGTTGGACTGAAATTTTAGTTGATAAGAGGTTTTCAACCAGTATTCAGGCATTGTGTGCCGCTGCTCTGAATGGAATTTATCACTATAGGAACTTGACTTATGTGGTATACCAGGTAATTGCACCTGAGGTTGCAGGTATGGGTTATTACAGCTGGTTCAGGCTTATTCTGAATAGAGATGTGAGGTTCTGATCTTGTGTGATTTTGGAAATGGAAATGTGGTTCTATGGTTTATGGGTTAGATTGGGTTGTGGAATTTCAGTTGCAATGTGTTATTAGACCTAGATGAGATAGGGTGACGTGAGATCACCCCGGGTATATACATGGTAAGGTTATTCAATGATTGGTTCACTTTTGAAACAACTCTGAGCATGTTCAATGACGAACATTTGTTTAAGTTGGGAAGTATGTGATGATCTGGACAATTGTCTCATGAGTTACCGCTCCATTTCCCTCATTTCTATTTCTTTATGCTTCGTTATCCATGTTTTATGTGATCAAGTTGATTAGTTTGCAACCAGAGAGGATTTGGTAAGAAATGAGACACTTAGTCTATTTTAAGAAGGCTTAAGTTGAAAAATTCAACCGAATTAACTTATGAGTGAGAGGGCTCGGATGTGAGTTCCGATGATTTTTTTAGCTTCGGGAGGTGATTTGTGACTTAGGAGTATGATCGTAATTGGTTTTGGAGGTCTGGTGTAGAATTAGGCTTGAATTGGCGAAGTTAGTATTTTGGCGAATTTAGGTTGATAGGTGTGATTTTGATTCGAGGGTGGGAATAGAATTTCGGGAGTTTTTGTAGCTTCGTTATGTCATTTGGGATGTGTGTGCAATATTTCAGGTCATTCAGACATGTTTTGGTTTAGTTTTTTATCAAAAGCGTATTTCAGAAGATTTTAGAAACTTAGGCTTGAATTCATGTGATTGGGTAGATTTAATATCATTTGAAGTGTTTTGATGATTGAAACAAGTTTGAATAAAATATTGGGTCTTGTTTGTCCTTTTGATTGAGGTCCCGGGGGTCTCGGGGTGACTTCAGATGGTTAGCAGAGAAATTGGAAATTGCGTTGCAGCTTCAGAATTTGTTGTTTCTGGTATTTTCGCATCTGCGGTTTGTGGACCGCAGATGCGGTGTCGTAGATGCGGGTTTCCATCGCATAAGCAAAAATGGTTTAGGTGAGCTAGACCATAACTAAATTAATATAAGGAACCTCTGCACTGACATCCATCACGAGCCCAAATAAGGAAGACAATCCTTTCACAGTCCTTCGCTGGGTCTTCAAAATATGAAACCACTATACCAAGAACAAAATTTGTCGAACACCGCCACTTAATCTGTGGCATTCCCAGCATAGCCAACAACACCTCCTTAGCACAATAGTCTAGAATAACACAACCCGGAGACAACCAGTCTGCGCCTAATATCACATCTAAAATCTAACATACCAAGTACTAAAAGATCCTCTCGGGTCTCCAGACCACGCTAGTCACTAAACGATGCCGATATGCACGACCCACAACCACAACATGGCCTAAATATGAGAACTCCCAGTCCAACTCTATATAGCACACAAATCACCATACCCGATCTCAATTTTTGTCGTCCGAATACATACCACACCTACATATCTAATCATTCCACGAGAGATGCTCTAAAATTCTTTTGTGCCGCCAAGCAAACTCGAATATCAGCAGTCCATCTAGCAAGAAAGCGCCGAAATACTATTGAAGTACCATCAACTTAGCCACATTGCTTTTCCTGAAACACATACCCTCGTCAAGTCACACCAATTAGTAATACCATTCCTCAATCATCTAAAACTGCCCGTGCTACCTAAGAATTTTTATAACCTCCCTTTTAGAACTGAACAGTAACCTTACAGATGCAAATATCCATCCTCCACAATATACCTCATAAACCATACCATCATAGGATAACATGAGAACTTTATCCCCCTTCCGAGCCACCAGCAACTACGTGCTCAACTAACCAAGAACGTTCCATTATAACATATAAAAGGAAATTATTACACATCCCATGCTTCTCACACTCATAGAAATTATACATATCTAATAGAGGTAGAAACCATTAAGAGCTCTCTGAGTTCCATTTGCACAACACTAAACTGTCTAGACTTAATCCTTCTAACTCAACCAAAGTACGCATGCCACTAGACCCAAGAACATTGCCGCAAAACACCTGCAGAAAGTCATTATTTCATAGAAATGCAAGGAACTAATCATACCTTTACCATATCAATCCGACCTACTACCAAGCTATCCCATCTATCTGAGTTCCTCCTGATTTACCTTCAACTTGATACTTATTCTTGCTATAACACCATCATTCTTCAATCCATGGTCACCATACGAGACCCAAGCATAAAACCTCACCGTCTAAGGCTCATAACTCTCCGAGTACTCTCTTAAATGTTTCCATAAGAACCACATTCAGAATACCTACCCCGAAGATAATTCTCGCAAATTTGAAACCATTACCTTCCTAATATTTATATATAGAATCCTATAATGATATAGAAATGACACAAGTCTTGACACCTTCCAACGCAAACCTCAGTTTCTAGCCAAATTATACACATGAAAATCTCCAATTATTACATGAAAAAAAACCTTTAATGCATTAGAACCATTCTCTTGAGTCATCAACTTTGATTAAGCTTCAATTAGCCTAATCAAATGAACCGAACAAGGTGTGACTCATTAGAACTTCAAACATTGCAGCATATAATCTTACCTTGATGCAACCAAGCCACTTTATTTTCTATGCACTCTTTATCAACAACAGCTTAAGACATTCCGTGATTCTCAAACACTTATGAAGCATGATATAACCTTACCTTAGTCAAAAATATTCCTTTACTCGATCCATCCTCGGGCTCAATCTTTGCAAACCATAACTAATTCACCAGTACACCTCAAACTGGAACCAACATAGCAAATAACCGTGCAATCAGCAAAATCCCCCACTTGGCTTGAAGCCATAGATCAAAAAATACATAATAACTCATGACTCATATACTTTGTTGCTGCCATAATACCATAGTGAGATTAACTCAATCCTTCATAAGCTCGTGGAACACATACCATTTAGTATTTCATATCTTCTGCAAATCTCGCATTCACTCTTATAGTAGTCAGGACTACTCTCTTGAGCAACCCAAATTAAAATTGTAAAACATATATTTCCCTGGTAACAGAGATATTCCAATAAATGACATAAAGGATTATGCAAACTTCAGAACAATCCGTAGGAGATAACACACATGCTTTGCCGTAAACTATCATTTGCGCATACCTTCCACCGTCATAAACATAACGTAGCCACTTAAACTGTATGAGTATGAACTCAGACCGCAACATGAAATTTACTTCATTCCCAACTAGGAAACATGAAAAGGTTCTTAACATACCCATAACTCAGAGGCTATACCTCGAATCAAGATGGAAATCAAGCACCTAATAGTTCTTCTATCCTACAACACACCCTTCTCGTCGCTTATAAATCATATGAATATATCTCGTATTCACATCACACTCATCACGTAACTATCCAAACATCACTTCTACTAATAGGGGCACTACCGAATATATAAGTTTGAAAACATGACTCACATATTCAGCACCTTGGTACTCAAGCTATATGTAAAAATCCGGCCTCAAATCCTCCCGACTGGCCCAACGTCAAACATACAGACATCACATATAACCCCTCGATCAGGGAATCACAAGCCATTAATGCACATCTAATATTGAGCGCTAATGCGTGCATGCGAACGCGTGGAAGGAATTTCAATAGTTAATTTTCAAGCTGAATCACGGACGCACGATAAGAATTCAAGAATGCAAAGATTTTCCTAAATGTTCTGCAGCCTCTCAGGATAAATACAGACGTCTCTGTACCAATCCACGAGACTCTACTAAACCTTCTCATGACTTGTGAGATCTATGTAACCTAGGCTCTGATACCAACTTGTCACGACCTTAAACCAATACCTAGTCGTGATGGTGCCTCTTGTGAAGAAAAGGCCAGCAGACACATTCCAATTCCAATCTTAAGCAATAAGATAAGTATTAAGTCGTAATCAAGAAAAAAAATCTAAAATATATGCATTTAATAGTATAACTTGCAGAAAAACAAACCCAACACAGCCCGACATGGGGGTGTCACTAGTCATGAGCATCTACTACGGTCCGAATACAACAAGAGTCTAAAATGTACTAGATACAATCAAAAAAATCGAGAGGGAGAAAAGCAATGCTACAAATGTCAGGCAACTACCTTGCTAAATTCCTATGCTCTACCTCTGAGCTACTAATACCCGCTACCGGGTTCAAAAGTACCTGAATCTACACACAAGATGCAGGGAGTAAAGTGAGTACTTCCAAATTAGTGAGTAATAAAAACAATTGAAGACTGAGTAATATGAAGCCACGTAAAGCACAACATTAAGCTACAAGAGGCATAACAAATCAATAATTATAATTAAGTAGTAAAATCTCATAAACTTCTCTTAAATAGCCAAACAATATACATGAAAATAACTAATAAGTAAACGCATAATAACTGCCCCTCGGGCATAGTAACAATAGAATTAGCCCCTCGGGCAATGTCATAAAATAATACCAGTCCCTCGAGCTATATCTCACATCACAATGGGTACTCGCGCTCACTGAGGGTGTACAGACTCCAGGAGGGGCCCCTTAAGCCGAAACGCATAATTAAGCCATCTTGTGGCATCATAAATAGGCTCTTGACCTCATATCAATATCAAGCCACTTCATGGCATACAATCTCAGGCCCTCGGCCTCATTATCATAATCAATGTATCACTACTACGGCGTGCAGCCTGACCCAAATGTTTCCTCACAACACAGCCCCCGGCCTTACTCAGTCAGAATCTCATAAGCCCCTCGGGCATTAGTAAAATATGAAGTTCAGATCAAAATACATTGAAAATATTATTTAGTGTGTTTAAAACATATTGACATAGTTGAGTTTTAAAAACAGTGAAAATAAGGCATGAATGAGCACAAGTATGAAATCAAACAGTGAGGAAAATCTTAACAATTCCCTAAGGGTTCAAACGGCTGGCACGAAGCTCATATATGGCATTTAGCCTAAATACAATAATATTAAACTACTAATGGTCAAATACGCATTAAAATAGCCATTTGTGGTGGACTAAGTCACAATCCCAACGATTTTCTACCCCACACTCATCATCTAGCATATAAGTCACCTCAACATAGGCGTACACTGTGAAATTTTGGGTTTCATAACCTCAGGACAATATTTAAAATCATTACTCACCTTAATCCGGACCGAAATCTAGCTTGAAATGCCTTTGCCCTTTGAAACAACTTTCGAGTGCTCCAAATCTACCAAGTTCAGATTTTTATCACTAAATTATGTTAAACGAATGAATTCCAATTGAAAAATATCAATTTTAAGAACAAATCCCGACCCCCAGGTCCGCGCCCTAGAATTGGACAAACTTTATACCAAATTGTTTTTCATCATCTCACGAGTTCATACATATAAAGAACTCGAAAATCGAAGTTCGTTTGACCCCTCCAATCATCCGTAGCATGTCTCATAATCTCAACCCCTAACTCCACCTTTTTCTACTGAGTTTCATGAATTAAATACTAATATGTTTTTATCCTTAATCACAAATTATCAAGTTTTAGCTACCTCAATGAAGAACAATGATTTTCGCTCTTCAAAATCGCCTCCATGCTCTTTTTTCATTAAAAATGGTGCAAAAAGGATTCAAAGTCGTGGAACAGGTCTTTAAAATATTCTACCCAGGTATATACTCTTCTCAATCGCAGAAAGTTCTTCGCGAACGTGAAGCACAACTTTCTTAGCCCAAAATTTGCCCTTCGCGATTGCGAAGAACAAGTTCCCACCTCTTCTGGACAGCCTCCAGTGTAATGAAAATAACGTTTTGCACATAACTCTAAATGAGAAATGGTTTGATATTCTGAAAACTAGACACCAAGGGATATAATTTCATATGTTGCTCATTTTCTGACTCTTCATATATTGCGAGATATATGCTTTTAAATTCAGCCCTGTGCATTAGAGATTTCTAAACCCTTCCTGGACAGCCTATAGTATAACAAGCATAACATTTTGTTCACAACATAAAATTCTAATTAATTTACATTTGTGAAAATTAGATACAAAGAACTACAACTTTTATTTTTTGGGTCGTCTTTAAATTTCTTATAAATTGGGAAATATAAGCTTCCAAAGTTGGATCAATGCAGCAAAATATTTACTTTATGCGATCGCAGAAGTTCATCCGCAATCGCGAAGCATTGACATTTTTTTTGCATTTTACTCATCGTGATCACGTCCAATTCCTCGCGATCGCATAGAACACTGTTGTAGCCAAAAACCAGCAGCTAAAAATAGCTTAGAAATGGTCCGGAACTATTTCGAAATTCACCTGAGGCCGCCGAGACCTCAACCAAACATGCCAACCAATCCTAAAATATCATTCAAACTTGTTCCAACCTTCAGAATGCTCAAAACAACATCAAAATATCAAATCACACTCAGATTCAAGCCTAAGAATTTTCAAAACTTCCAAATTCCGAATTCGATCAAAAAGTCTATCAAACCCCATCCGAATAACCTAAAATTTTGCACACACATCACAAATGACACAACGGACCTACTGCAATTTATGAAATTCCATTCCAACTCCTATATCAAAATCTCACCTATCAACTGGCAAATGCAAAAATTTTAATTTCGCCAATTAAAGCCTAAATCTACTTCGGACCTCCAAAATGCATTCCAATCACGCTCCTAAGTCCCAAACACCTAATGGATCTAACCAAATCATAAAAAATTCAATCCGAGATCATATGCTAACAAGTCAAAACTTGGTCAAACTTTTTAAAATTTTAAGCTTCAAATTGAGAATTGTTCTTCCAAATTCATTTCGCTCATCATGAAAACCAGAACCAACATTTTAAATAAGTCATAATATATCACACGAGACAAGTTATGCCCGAGATCTGACGAGTAAAGTGCAAAAGCTCAAAACGACCGGTCGGGTCGTTACGCAAACCATCCCGAAATACACTTTTAATGCATCCAATTAATTCCTTATGAAATTTTCGTCAAGTTAGGCTTTTAAATCACTCTATTTTGACCTTATAATGAAGTAGATATGTTGGTTTCAATATGTGGAAACAGTGAAAATTTTTAAATACGAAGTCAGTAGGAATTCCGTAATTAATCTGAAAAATCTGGCAACCCAATTCTTAGTAAAATGAACAAAAACTCCTCATACGATGTCCAAACTTGATGATTCCGGTTGCTATGGTTCAAAAATTACAATGCAGATCTAATGCTTCAATCCAAATAGAAATTGGAGCTCATTTGCTTAAGTGGTGCCACTTATGCTTGAAGAAACGACGTCGAAACATAAAAAACGAGCGAAACACAACTCAAACCTATCTGAAACACATCCGAGGCTCTCTGACCCTCTCCGAACATACCAACAAGTCCCATAATATAATAAGAACTTACTCGAGGCCTCAAATCATGCATAAAAATATCAAAACTACGAATCGCACCTCAAATCGAACTTTTAATATTTCAACTACCAAAAGTCATGCGGAACCTTATCAAATCAACTCGGAATAAACTCAAATTTTGTACACAAGTCCAAAATGACATAACAAGGCTATTACAATTTTGGGAACCCCAATTTGAACCCGATGTCATAAAAGTCAACTCTCAGTCAAACTTATAGACATTCCGAACCTTTTAATTTTCAACTTTCATCAAATAGTGCCGAAACCTTCTTGAAATACCAAATGCAAATCCTGGCATACACCCAAGTCCAAAATCACCATCCGGACCTAACGAAACCATATAAACTCCGATCTGAGGTTAAGTTCTAAAAAGTCAAACTTGATCAACTCTTCCAATTTAAAACTTCCTAGTTGAGAATTATTATTCCAAATTAATTTCGAATAACCTGAAAACCAAAACCGATGATTCACACAAGTATAATACATCATAAGATGCTATTCAAGACTTCAAATAGGTGAACGGAATGCAAATTCTCAAAACGACCATCTGGGTCATTATAGAATAATATGGTTCTTATCTTTATTTGATCCGTTTTTATAAAGTTCACTAGCCAACCCATTTTTAATAGATAATATGGTTCGACAATTATTATTTTTAACCATTTTGCCACCACTAATTTGATGTCACACTTTCACCAAAGTTTTTAGTTTCACCTATTAATTTAACTTATATGATATAGTTTCACTAACACCGAATTTTAAAAATAAAGAAAGAGTTTTAAAATTTGAAAGCTTAAATACGTTATGAAGGTTACGTTAATATAAGACTTTTGAAACTTGTAATTTTAAATATGATATAATATTTCTATGATTATAAGAACTTATCACTAAAGGTAAAATAAAAACTTCAACTCAAATTATTTTTTAACTTAAAAATGTATCACTCTCTTCTCTAGAACGGAGTAGTAAACGGATGGAATTTTATATATTGGACGGTTTATCAGTAAGCAAAAAGACGAGTTTAAAGATTTTCTCCAAGATACTTATGTCATTGAGCTCAATGTACTATTGAACCAATTACCTCTTTGCGACAATGACTTAAAATACTCTTATTTTCCCCTTTAGATTGATCATAAACCACGAACCTATATTAATAGTATGATATCAAGTTAATTAATTACCAGCATAAGGGACGGAGTAAGAAGGTTACTTATACTTTAGTTCAAATCGTATATTTATATTTATAAATATATTAAATATATATAAAAATTAAATTCAGAATCCAATTACTAATTGTCACCTAAAATTCAGAACAAAAATTTTAAATTCTAATTTCAAAGGTAATATAAAAAATTATACACATCTATAGGGGCACGTTTTTCATTTCCATGTAAGACATTTTGATTTCTTTTTACATCCCAAACTCACGGAGGTAAAATTTGAGATTTCACCAAACAAAAGTTGACAAGGAAAGGAAACTTTCCATTGTTATAAATTGGAGGAACCAAAAGAAGTGAGATGCCCAAAACCATTTTCTGACTAATCCCAATAATTTCAGACATAGACACCTCTTTAGCTCTAAGAATGGGATTTGAAATGGTACGTAATATTCATGCTCAATTCTTTTTCAATATTATTTTGTTCGTACTTTTAATATAGTATATATTATCTCTTTGCTACAGTGACTTTAAAATACTTTCAATTAATTTGTATATTTTTATTTATAAATTTATTAAATATAAATAAAAATTAGATTTAGAATTCAGTTACTAATTATTACCTAAAGTTTAGAACTCATATAATAAAAATAAAAATTACGAAACCTAACATAATAAAAAAATAAATAATAAACACATCTTCCCTCTCTCTCTTAGTGGTGAAAAGATTTTTAAAAAGCTCCCATGGAGGAAAAATTGGAGCAATATCTATAGGGGCGCGTTTTTCATTTCCATGCAGGTATTTTAATTTCCTATAACTCCCAACCAGACAGAGGAGAAATTTAAGATTTCACCAAACAAAAGTTAAGAGGGGAAATCATCTGAGAATTGTTATAAATTGGAGGAACCAAAAGAAGTGAGATGGGCAAAATCTTCATCTCTTTGAGACCATTCTGAGTTCTGACTAATACCAATAATTTCAGACAGAGATACCTCTTTAGCTCTAAGAATGGGATTTGAAAGGGTACGTAATATTCATGCTCAATTCTTTTTCAATGGAGTATTATTTTCTTTTATACTCAAATTCAAAGACGACCCAACTCACTTGTATTGTTTATGATGATAAATTATTTATTAACATATCCATTCTTTCATCTCAAAATAATATATTTTTAATTAAAATTTCTTCTTTTGTGGTTGTGAGATAGGAGTTTGACGTAATGGTTGTCCCAACAAAAGATGAAATCAACACGCCACCACCACCGCCACCACGGAAGAATTTGAGTATCAGTGTGGTGGAACCTAATGGTAAAGATATTCAAACATCTTCGCAAGAGATGAACAAAATTTTGACTCAATATATAAAGACATTGTCCCATCGGATAGAATATCATATAGGTAAGTATATTTTCCGTGGCCTTTTGTCTAGATATTCATCAAATTTAATTTTTATACACAATTTAACAAAATAAATTAATAGACAAGTAAGCTAAGGTCTATAAATTGTAAGGATAAATATCTCTGGATAGATGCGAGATCAACAGCTATCGCTGCATGAAGTAGGATAAAAGACTTAATTTGGGCAAGTGCTTACCTAGTAATTCAATCACTTCGATACATTTCCTCATCAAATAATTTCTTGTTTGATTTGCAGTTGTTAGAATGCAATATGATTGAACCAATGAATTGAATTTCAAGTTCAATACTATTGTACTTTAATTGAATTTTTTAGTATAAATACAAAATCTATATAAAAGTTATTGAATTCACTCCAACCTATATATAACTTTTGCACTAAATTCCAACTGTTCCATGAGTTACTAGAACCCTCTCTTACCTACTTTCCTATAATTGAAAGACATTTTTGGAATTTAAAAACTTAGCTTTTTAAATGAAACAAGGTCATGTAAACAAACTTTTTAAGGTGAGAGGAATGAGGAGTATTAAATGTCTACCTCATATTTTGTTACCCTAACTACCTTCTCCCCGCAAAGGTGGAGCCGGGATTTTGATGTTGTGGGTTCGGAATTCTAATCGTCTTAAGTTACTGTGTTCTAAACTAAGAATTTATACAAATTCAATGGATTTTTTAAGATAAATACGGGGTTTGAACGAAAGCTACTGGGTTCGGCCGAACCCGCAGACAGCACTCTAGCTTCGTCCCTACTCCCACGTGCCACAACACTCACGTGCCAAATTCTCCACTTGTTTCTAATAGTTTGTGTTCCATAATTTGTATATATGCATGTAAGCTTTTACTATTGTGTACTTCCGACAACTAACAGTACCAATGACAACTAATGGGTACCCATGCATGCAATATATTTTTGAAGTCTCGAGTTATTAATTAAAAAATATGTATAATATTAGTTAATTTCATAATTCATACATGTGCCAAAATTAATTTCACATCGAGAACTAGTGAACTATTTCAAGAATAATGTATAAAAAAAACGTATACAGTTAATTGGTTTCTTTACAGGTTATCCAGTTAATATATGTTACGAGCATCATACTGTTTTAGCTCCACTTTTGCAATTCCACTTGAACAACTGCGGAGATCCCTTCACTCAGAACACTGTCGATTTCCATTCAAAAGATTTTGAAGTTGCTGTTTTAGACTGGTTTGCGCAACTATGGGAAATTGAGAAGGATGAATATTGGGGATACATTACAAATGGTGGCACAGAGGGAAATCTCCATGGTCTTCTCATTGGGTAGGTATAGTACTTTCAATATATATATATAACATTGACCTGAAATGAGTTTAAATGAAGTAAGGTCACCCATGAATATTTATATAGTCAGTCATAACTTGTTTAGAATAGAGGCGTAATTGTTGTTATAGAATAATCTAGCAGACCTATTTTGTACTAGGAAATATTCTACAATATTTATACTTGATCTAAAAAGGGTATGGTATACATTTAGAGATCTTATATTCAAATTGTTAGGTGTTTGCCATAATTTTTTTATCATATTTGGTTTTCCTATCTCTTGGAGGAAAAAGGCAATATAATTACCTTAACTAGATTTTCTTTTTGTAAAAGGAAATTGTAAATTCTTCCATATTTGGCTAGTCCGTTTTCTTGTAGGAAAATGTTTGGACTTCTATAAATTGAGGATCCTTCCTTCTCATTCAATAGCATTCACAATGTAGCCATAGGGGGCTGGAGAGTAGTGTTTAGGGGGAGAACTTTTCGGGACAAGTGTTAGTGTGTCACTTGTGTTTGCCTCTTCGTGAGGTTGTTCTCTCGATATTTTATACTCTCTTTTATTATGTGGATTGCTCATCCCCGTTGTGGATATAGGTCAGTTGTCCGAACCACGTTAAATATTTGTGTCTCTTTCGGTAGATTTCTCACTATTGTATGATTTATCGTCGTTCAAGGTTTGCTTTGCTAGTTTCCGCATGACACCTGATTTATTCGGTCCAAACAAATGATGTATTTCACTTTTACCATTTTAATAATATTTGTGCAGGAGAGAGTTACATCCCACTGGGATAATATATGCTTCAAAGGATTCACATTACTCGATTTTTAAAGCAGCAAGAATGTACAGAATGGAGATAGAGACTATCAATACATTAGTTAATGGGGAGATTGATTATGCAGATCTGAGATCAAAGTTACTTCTCAACAAGAACAAACCAGCCATCATCAATGTCAATATTGGTAATAATAATCTTAGATTCTTTAGCACCCGAGCTTCAATATATGGTCATTAATTAATCAGTTCTCATCAAACGTGAGCCATGATTCAAAATTTATATTTTCTAACTTGTCACTAAATTCATAGTTTGTTTTAGTTGTCGGGTTCGGTCGCAATTAATTATTTATACATCTTTTAATAGATTTTTAAATATAAATATAAGGTCTAAGCAGAAGGTATTAAGTTCATTTGATCTCATACCTAATATTGGAGCTCTACCTTGATTCTCATATGTGGATCAAACTTCAAAGTACTAATACTTTTAATATATTTGTAGGAACTACCTTCAAAGGAGCTATTGATAATCTTGATCTCATCCTACAAATACTTCAAAAATGTGGTTATTCCAATGATAGGTATTATATCCACTGTGACGCTGCACTATATGGGCTGATTATCCCATTTATCCAACACGTAAGATTTATTTAATCCATTATGTTCTTGAAATAAATATCTTTCCATCTAGGAAACATGTAAAAAGTGACTTAGTTCTCTATTTTATTTGACGACAGGCGAAAACAATTACCTTCAAGAAGCCAATAGGCAGTGTTTCAATTTCAGGCCACAAATTCTTGGGATGTCCAATGCCTTGTGGCATTCAGATAACAAGGAAAAGTTACATTAGTAGTCTCTCCACCAAAATAGAGTATATTGCCTCAGTTGATGCTACAATTTCTGGTAGTCGAAATGGTCTGGCACCAATATTCTTATGGTACAGTTTATGCATGAAAGGCCGTGCTGGATTGCAAGAAGATGCCGAAATATGCAACGAAAATGCCCGATATTTGAAAGGCCGACTTCATAAAGCAGGAATTAGCGCTATGCTCAATGAGTCTAGCATTATCGTTGTATTTGAACGACCTAATGACCCTAAGTTCATTCGTCAATGGCAACTGTCTTGCACAAGAGATATGGCACATGTTGTAATCATGCCAGGTATCACAAGAGAAACAATAAACAGTTTTTTTAATGATTTAATGCAAGAGAGGAAAAAATGGTACCAAGTTGGAACAACTCTGCCCCCTTGCCTTGCAGATGATATTGGTTCTCAAAATTGTCTTTGCTCCGGTCAGAAGATGCGTCATTGACAATTCATTAGATGGCGAGACTTGGAACGGTCCTAGATATGGAGTATGCTTTTACGCAGAGGTGGCTCAATAAAATTGGTGATTTAACGCCAAGCTTTTAAAAAATAAAAGACCTTATATTTATTTATTTTAGTTCTTTTTGTGAAAAAAAATTGTTCGTCTTTTTGAGTTTCATTATCATCTCATTCAATTAAAATGGGAGTTGTTCATATGTAGAGCACTCTCCCATATTGTTTGTTTATTATTCTGGTTGTTTGTTATAAATTATTAAGAGTACCTCTTGAGATAATATTAAAATTTCAATTTTTCTTTTATCTTTTTGGGTAGTATATATATACATATATGTTTTATGTCGAGTCGTGTAGTATGTTCTTCTGTAAAATAATATTAATATTATTAAAATAAACTTTTTGAGTTTTCTAATAAATGAAGAGAATGCTATATACTTTTCTGTAAATGATTAATGGATATCGTTGTCTAGTAACACGTTTATTGAAGTCAAGATGATTGAATAATATTATTTGAGTCTATGAAAATAAATAATTAAAATTTAATTAGATATATGTGATTCTTTTTACTTATTTTAATTCTATGTGGTACAAATATGTGATGAAGCGTAGATAACCTAATACTTTTAGACAATATTTCTGCTGTATATTCTTCTCGTCCGTTTTGATAAATTTATATTTTATCATGACCATGGTAGTTGTCGAAAAAAACTACTTCCTTGAATGAAAACAAAATTTTTAGGGAAACTAACAGCCATTATAAGTAGTTCATTACTAAAATTGTCCATTTCATAAAATATTACTAATATTAATCAAATATTGCTAATATTAGCCAATTAGTTATTTGGAGCAAAAAAGTGTTAAATGTTTGCTTTCTTTTGAGTGGGTATTATTAGAATAGATTGGGTACATCTTAAGGAGCTTGAATCTCAATTTTGGGATGATTTGGTGATGTTTTGAGGTGGTTTCAATTAAAAATTAAAAGTAAAACTGGACATGAAAAAAATGATATGTGTATGTATCATATTTGTATTATTTGTGTATCACATGTATATCCATGTATACCTGTATATGAGATACAAGCGCGATGCATGTTTGATACATATGGCGCAGAAGAATTTTTTGAACTCGATTTAATTATGAATTTTAATACAAAATCGGTCCAAATCATCTCTGTTTGACTGAAAAGTTATCAAATACTTTCCGAGCAAATCAATCGAAATATATCAAGGGTAAATCATAGCCAATCATAATTAATTACTGAACCAAAAGACAAATTTGGGATATATGAATAATCAATTAGAATGATATAACCAGGGTTTTATTCATCATAGTAGCTTAACCAGCTGTGACGACCCAAATGGTCATCATCGTACTTCTCCCTTTTTCCGCTCCCGAGGCCTTGGAAACCTTTCTTTTAGTTTCCTGGATTTGCGTGCGCAGTCCGGGTGCGAAGCCGAAATTTTTTTATGTTAAAATATGTGAATTCTCTGAAAATATTTGAAGAATTTTGATATTAATATTGATATAGTTGACTTTAGTCAATATTTTGGGTAAACGGAACCGGACCCATGATATGAAAGTCCCGGGAGGTCTGTAAAGAAATATGGGACTCGGGCATGTGCCCGAAGTCGAAATCCGAGGTCTAGAACCCGAGTAAAATAATTTTTCTATTAAATTGTTTTCTAGAATTATTAAGGAAAAATGGAAATGAAAATGAGTTAGAAAAATATAGATATCGGGCTCATACTTTGGTTCCGACGCCCGGTACAGGTCTTAAATATGAGTTAATTGCTTTCTGTAAAATTTGGTCAAAATCGGACATCGTGTGAGGTATTTTGGACCTAAATATCTAAATTTAGAGGTTGATGAACTTTAAACTGAAAATAATGATTTTGGGTTTGATTCAATGAATTTGATGTTATTTTGGCGATTTGATCGCTCGACTAAGTTTGTGGGATGTATTTGAGTTAGCGTGTGTGTTTGGTTGGGAGCCCCGAGGGCTCGGGAGTGATTCGGAGGTGGTTCGGGATGGTTTTGCACTTAAAAATATAGCAGATTTTCTGAAATTTTTGCACAGGTCTGTTGTTCTACGCGAACGTGACCTTGTCCAATGTCTTGTGGCCCTAGCCTTCTTCGCGTTCGCGGAAGCCCACCGCATTCGCACTGTTATGTCAACTCCTTCATCGCATTCGCGTGGCTTCAACGTGTTCGCATAGCACACAGTAGGCCCCTTGAAATTTTCTTCTACGCGTTCGCACACCCTTATTTGCGAACGCATTTAGCAAACCTGGACCCCCCACAGTCTTCCTCTATGTGTTCGCATAGGCCCTTCGCGTTCACATAATGTACCTATCCAGCCTCCTTTGCGAACGCGACACTATGTCGCGAAGGCATAGCACAAATACGCCCAGTGATTTTAAAGCTTAAAAATAGAACCCGTTTCGGGACTTTCCTATTACTTCACACGAGCTTCTCCCTTAAACACTCCATAGGCAATTTTGAAGCTTATCTTTCTCCGTTGCTCTTTGGGTAAGTGATCTTAATTTCATTCCCTCATAATTTCTTCATCTAATCACTAATTTTCTAGCCCTAAATCATGAATTCAAGGTAGAAATTAAGGGTATTAGGTAGAACTACGGCTTTGGAAATTTTGGGTGATTCAACCTTAATTTGGGGTCAAATCTTAAAATAAATTATATATTTAAACTCATGGAATTATGAGTGATTGAGTTTTGGTCTGAGTCTCGAGTTTGGATCATGTAGGCCCAAACTAATACTGGTTAGTTCAGTAGCTATAAATGTTTTAATATTGTCCTTAATAGGCTAAATTGCAAATATGTATCTAAACTTAGTAAAAATGTGAATTTTAATTATTTTGCGTGAATTAGACATTTAGGTACGATTTGAGTTTAAATAATACAAGATTGTTTTCAAGTTTAACAAATCTTCAAATAAGTATAAGTAATTAAGGTTAATTGTTGTTCTTTTAAATATTTGTAAATAGTTAATTTCAATGGTTTAAATCATATAATAATATGAGTTTAAATTAGTTGTAGGATAATTGGTTTGATTTGTATATAATATTTATCGATTTTGTATTTTATTTTTAATTTCAATTTTAATGATGTTTACTTTCATTAAACTTTTGCCTTACTATATTAAATAATATATCACACTTTGAACATGTAATCAATTAGGATTTTATCTTTTATTGTTTAGAAAATGAATTTAAATAAAAAAAAAATTACAGTTAATTTAGGATTGTTTTAAGATGAACTTAGTTTCAAATAATTTTGAATAAATAATTTTATTAGTTTTTTTAATGCAAGCTTTAATCTTGTTCTAATTAGTTTCTTTTAATACTAGTTAAGAAATTTCGTATTTATAAAAAAATAAAAATCAAAAATTCAAATTTTTTTAAATATAAATTAAATTATGCTTCATTAATATTTGTCACAAATTAGATGAGTGTATTGCATATTCTAGCTCATAATTAATTAAGATTTTTCTTTCCTTATTATAGAGAAAAACTTAAAAAATAAAAAATGTAGTCATTTTAGGATATCCTTAAAATAAAGGAGGCGTGCCTCGCCATATTAGATCGCAAATCGCGGGGCCCTCGATAAAAGGATGTAACAATTGGGATAGATTTCGGGATTGGTCGTTTAGTGAATTTTCACGGCCTCCTCAAAATAATAACGTGGTAGTAGCTTTAAGCGCGTATCTCCCTAAACTCGGGTACACATTTATGTGACCCAAATCCAAATCTCAACAGAATCGAAATGTGTCAGTAATCACGAGTACATTGATTGTGATGTGGTTTGAAATGCATTTTCATGATGTTGCAATTCTTTTATTAAAATAATGAATAATAATATTAAAAGCGGTTAAAGGTTAAATTTTGCACATAAGTAAAAACATAGTATAAATCGGATAAATAAGCTGAATATGACAGTTGAGCGACCGTGGTTAGAACCACGAAATTCGGGAATGCCTAACACCTTCTCCCGGATTAACAAAATTCATTATCCGGATTTCTGGTGCGCATACTATTTTCCTCGATTCGGGATTCAACCGGTGACTTGGAAAACCATAAATCTCCCAAGTGGCGACTCTGAATTAATTAAATAAATCGCGTTTCGATTGTCATTTAATTGAAAAAACTCCTTGCACCCTCGCGGGTAGCGCCAAAAGGAGGTGTGGCAATATTTGGACAAAAACTTCTAAACGTCATGGAGTTCTAATTTCTAAATATATGAAATTTTGGTTTCTTACTTTTGATTTCCAATTGTTCTGTCACTCTTTGAATATTACTATAATTTTATGTCAAAGAAAAAAGATTTCTACACCTAAAAGAACCCTAGGCGCATATTCCAACTTTGGTTTTTCCATTTTTGGTGTTAGTTACTTTTTTAAATAAGGAAAATTTTATAATACCCAAATTTAATTAATTTTAAACTCCTAAGTATTAGAAAAGTAACGAAATGCCTATTTTGTTGGATGTGAACTTTATTTTAAAAGGGTAAAAAAGAACAACGATATTTCGTTAGGGTCCTTCGTACTTTTAATATAGTATATATATATATATATATATATATATATATATATATTATTTCATTCGTGCTTTTAATATAATATATATTATCACTTTGCGATAGTGACTTCAAAATACTTTCAATTAATCTGTATATTTTTATTTATAAATTTATTAAATATAAATAAAAATTAAATTTAAAATTCAGTTACTAACATCTAATGTTATTACCTAAAGTTTAGAACTCATTAGTATATTAATTTAAAATTGCGACAAGACTCATAAACTTAAAATCCTGGATCCGCCTATGTCTCTCCTAGTGGTGAAAAGATTTTTAAAAAGCTCCCATGGAGGAAAAATTGGAGCAATATCCATAGGGGCGCGTTTTTCATTTCCATGCAAGGTATTTTAATTTCCTATATAACATCCCAACCAGACAGAGGAGAAATTTAAGATTTCACCAAACAAAAGTTAAGAAGGGAAATCAACTGAGAATTGTTATAAATTGGAGGAACCAAAACAAGTGAGATGCGCAAAATCTTCATCTCTTTGAGTTCTGTTTAATACCAATAATTTCAGATAGAGACACTCTTTAGCTCTAAGAATAGGATTTGAAAGTGTACGTAATATTCATGCTCAATTCTTTTTCAATATTATTTTCTTTTATACTCAAGTTCAAAGACGACCCAACTCACTTGTATTCTTTATGATAAATTACTTCTTAACATATTCATTCTTTCATTTCAAAATAATTATTTTTAATTGAAATTTCTTCTTTCGTGGTTACGAGATAGGAGTTGAATTTGACATCATGGTTGTCACAACAAAGGGTGAAATCAACCCGCTATCGCCATCACGGAAGAATTTGAGTCTCAGTATAGTGGAACTTGATGATAAAGATATTAAAACCTCTTCGCAAGAACTGGACAGAATTTTGACTCAATATTAGAGATATTCTTCCATCGGGCAGAATATCATATAGGTAAGTATATATCCAGTGGCCTTTTGTCTAAATATTCATAAATTTAACTTTTACACACAATTTAACAAAATAAAATTAAAAGACTAGTAAGCTAAGGTCTATAGAGTGCAAAGGCTAAATATCTTTGGATAGATGCGAGATCAACAACTATATAGCTGCATGAAGTACGATAAAGAGACTTAATTTGGGTAAGTGCTTAACTAAACGTACAGTATACAATGCAATCACGTTAATCAATACATTTCCTCATCAAAAAATTTCTTGTTTGATTTGCTGTTATTAGAATGCAATATAACTGGACCAATGAATTGAATTCAAACTAAGTATTTTTGTACTTTTAATGAATTTTAGTACAAATTATAAGATTATATAAAAGTTACTGATTTCACGTGAACATTTACACTAGATTTACCATGATTTCAAGCTCTCTCTTCCTAGCAGGCACAGCTCTTCGCGAACACGATAAACATTAAACACTGTCGTCCAGTTCTTAAACAGTTCCATTACGGGATTCAAGAATAATGTAAAAACAACTTTTTAGTCATACTTCTTAATATATCTAAACTTACCCTCTCTACGTTGTTAATTTACAGGTTATCCAACTAACATTTGTTACGAACATCATGTGGCTTTAGCTCCACTTTTCCAATTCCATTTGAACAACTGTGAAGTTGCTGTTTTAGATTGGTTTGCACAACTATGGGAAATTGAGAAGGATGAATATTGGGGATATATTACAAATGGTGGCACAGAGGGCAATCTCCATGGCCTTTTTATTGGGTATGTTTCACTTTCTCCATCTCCATTGATAGACAAAAAAATTTCTAGACCTCGCTTAATCATTGTTGTATTTTCGGTCTTGTTAAATAAAATGCAAACGAAATGACTTACTAGACACAGTATATCCCCAACACAACCTACATTCACAAATGATAGTTGTCTAGAAATTGAAAAAAAAAAAAAATTGAGGCGAGAATGTAATGATACGTATTATGTGAAGTTTTGGAATCATAGAGAAGAAGAAGAAAAAAAGATAAAACAAAAACTACAAAGGAAAAATAATCGAATCTCACTTATTTTCAGGTAAGATTTACTTAGCTCGTTCCTTGCTCGCGGAGCAAAAAGAAAAGCGTTATTTACCATTTCAATAATATTTGTGCAGGAGAGAGCTACATCCCACTGGGATAATATACGCATCAAAGGATTCACGTTACTCGATTTTTAAAGCAGCAAGAATATGCAGAATGGAGATAGAGACTATTAATACTTTAGTTAATGGGGAGATTGATTATGCAGATTTAAGATCAAAGTTACTTCTCAACAAGAACAAACCAGCCATCATCAATATCAATTTTGGTAAATATTTATACATATTTAAATAATTTTTTAATACAAATATAATATCTAAACAAAAATTACTGGGTTCGTCCAAATTAGTACCTAACACTCTAGCTCCGCCGGTGGATCCATTAGTCCCAATATGGTCATATGTGGGGTACTAATAATTTTAACATATATATTTGTAGGAACTACCTTTAAAGGAGCTATTGATGACCTTGATTTGGTCCTACAAATACTACAAAAATGTGGTTATTCCAATGATAGGTATTACATTCATTGTGACGCTGCACTATATGGGCAAATTGTCCCATTTATCCAACATGTAAGTGTACTTTGAATTTTCTTTAATAGAATTCCATCTAGGGAACAAATAGAAAGTGACATAGTTCTCTATTTTATTTGACAACAGGCGAAAACAATTACCTTCAAGAAACCAATAGGCAGTGTTACAATTTCAGGCCACAAATTCTTGGGATGTCCAATGCCTTGTGGCATTCAGATAACAAGGAAAAGTTACATTACTAGTCTCTCAACAAATGTCGAGTATATTGCCTCAGTTGACGCTACAATTTCTGGTAGTCGAAATGGATTGGCAGCAATATTCTTATGGTACAGTTTATGCATGAAAGGCCGTGCTGGATTGCAACAACATGCCAAAATATGCAATGAAAATGCCCGATATTTGAAAGGCCAGCTTCATAAAGCAGGAATTAGCGCTATATATGCTCAATGAATCTAGCATTATCGTTGTATTTGAAAGACCTAATGACCCATGTTAGTACTCATGCCAAGTATCACAAGAGAAACAATAGACAGTTTTTTTAAGGATTTAATGAAAGAGAGGGAAAAATGGTACCAGGTTGGAACAACTTTGCCTCCTTGTCTAGCAGATGATATTGGTTCTCAAAATTATTTTTGCTCCAATCAGAAGATGCGTCACTGAATTCCATATCAATTCCTTCAGCTATTGGTATGGATTATGTTTTTATTCGAGGTGGCTCAATAAAATTAGTGGTCCCCAAAGTTTCAATAAATAGAAGACCTTAAATTTGTTTGTTTTAATCTTTTTGAGAAAAAAGTTGGTCTTCTTCTTCAGTTTCATTATCATCTTGTTCAACTAAATTGGGACTTGTTCATATTAGAACACTCTCCCATATTGTTTGTTTATTTTTCTTGGTGTTTTTATAAAGATATTAAGAACACCTCGTGAGAGAGTATTAATATTTCAATTTTTTTTTTAAAAATCTTTTTGAGTAACTTGGTTGATATTTTGCTAGTTAACATATTTGAGTTCTAATATACAAAAGATCTATAGTAGCTTACGATAAATATATATATATATATATATATATATATATATATATATATATATATATATATATATATATATATATATACACACGTTAAAGAAAAATGAAGTTGGATAAGCACAACGTGAGCTTATTGAGACAAAGGCATCCAAGAGATTATAATTCGAACAGCAATTAGCTAGATAACTATACATCCCTGAGGCCTCTAAAACCTTCCTATTCCTAATCCTAATGGGAGTAAGATGATAGATATTAGTCCACTTGTTTAACCTAAAAATAGAATTTCGGTTAAAGCTAGAAATTAAGAGAAAAACTGGGTTACTGATAATCAGGAGACGAAAAGAATAAGAGGCTTCTGAGAATAATAATAAAGCAATAAATAAGTTTGTATTTCAGTGTAATATCATTGATATTTTGTGTGTATACAGATTCTGAGACCTCCCCCTTTTATACTTGATTATTCTAAGAAAAGGTATAATGCCTTAGTCTTAATGAGGCAATTATGAGCATTAAATGAAACGTTACACTATCATTCATATTCAATACTGATTCGCTGATGTATTTGACATTTACTACTGAATTTGGACTCCTTTGTGTCATCAGATTCATATCTTCAATTCCTTCTGATCTCCTGGATTTAAATGAGTTAAATAGATACGAGACTCGTATCATTTAAATAGTATCTCGTGCCTATTTAACTTTCATCTCTCTGTGTTTGTTGTCGTTCGTGACTCTTAAATGATCATCATGTTTTGACCATTTGAAAAGTCTACGTGTCATGCCACGTCATCTTCAATATAAATTTAGTTTTTTCCCCACCACTGAGATTACATTTCTTTGTTTTCCTTGAAGTAACATATTTGAAATATGGGTCACTTTTCCTAGTTGCAATGGCGGATCTATGTAGTAATTTTAGGTGCTTTTGCACCTATTGAGCTCCACATAAATAGTGTATACTTATATAAAAAAAATATAAAGAAAAAAACTATATAAGATGCTAGCAAGCACCAATGAACAAAAAAGACAGTGGGTGATGTGTTTTTGAGGTTGAAGTAAATGTGTGTCAGAAGCTAGATGTGTGGGTTCGATTCGTACTTGACTTGTGACTAGAGGTCCTTTTTGATAATGATAATATTAACCATTTTATTATTAACCTTAATATTCTGAACTTGCTCAATTTTTATTTTTTTTCAAAAAATTAATGATGAAAGAAGAAAGGTGGTAGTGGTGTAGTATATAGTAAAATATTATTGTTGATTTTTTTAGAAAATGGGGTAGCAAAAATATTAAAATTATTGATTAAAAATATCTCTCAATAATTTTATTAACCAAGAGGGCTTTATAGCCAATTTAAAAATAGAACCTGCAAAAAATCAGGAGAATAAATATTCAAATTCAAAAATTTAAACTATTTCGACTAACTTATCTTAGTAAATTCAAATTTAAACAAAGATTCCTTTTTCTACCAAAACCTACTTATTATTCTGGTAAATCAAATATTAGCAGTACCTCAAATATAAAATCCAACACTCGTCCTTGCTTTTGTTGCTGCAATAGGTTCATCCTCCTCAATTTCTGCTTTTGTAAATTTGTGCTTGTGCATTCCTTCAAGTGTTTTTGAACTTGCATCCTTCTGCAATATCACTTGTTCTTTTTTTTTTCTTTTTTCTTTTTGGTTTTGCACTTAAAAACAATCTCAACAACTTTGTTTTGTCTGAAGGTTCTTCCAAAGGAATTTTAATTTGGGTAATGATAATATTTACAGGGAGTAGTTGTAAAGATATTTCTTCTATTACAACGTTTTATAAATCATACGTTTCAAGATACGATTTTATTTTCACTGACCAAATCTGATAATTTTGCCAGTAAAAATTTGTGGGGCATTCAATAAGAGATTGGTGCTTGCCATGTTTGAAAATAGGTTTAAAAATTAATATTGGTGAAGAATGATTTGAAAATAGTTGAGACTATTGCTTGCCATGTGTGACGACCTGACCAATCATCTCATGAGTTACCGCTTCGTTTCCTACAATTTATACTTCTTTATATTTCGTTATACGTGTTTCATGTGATAAAGTTGATTAGTTTGCGATCGGAGAGGATTTGGTATGAAATGAGATACTTAGTCTCTTTTAAGAATGCTTAAGTTGGAAAAGTCAATCAAAAACTAACTTACTCAGATGTGAGTTCATGGTTCGGTTAGCTTCAAGAGGTGATTTATGACTTAGGAGCGTGATCGAAATTGGTTTTGGAGGTCCCGCGTATAATTAGGCTTGAATTGGCGAAGTTAGTATTTTGGCGAATTCCGGTTGATAGGTGAGATTTGATTCGAGGATCCGAATGGAATTCCGATAGTTTTTGTAGCTTCTTTATGTCATTTGGGATGTGTGTGCAAAATTTCAGGTCATTCAAACGTATTTTGGTTTAGTTCTTGATCAAAAGTGTGCTTTGGAAAATTTTAGAAACTTAGGCTTGAATCTGATGTGATTGGGTAGATTTAATATCGTTTGAAGTGTTTTGATGATTGGAACAAGTATGAATACGATATTAGGTCATGTTTGTGCTTTTGATTGTGGTCCTGGGGCCTCGGGGTGATTTTGGATGGTTAGCGAGGAAATTAGAAATTGTGTTGCAACTTCAGAATTTGCTGCTTCTAGTATTTTCTTAACTGTGGTTTGTGGACCGTAGATGTGGCACCGCAGATGCGGGTGTTTCATCGCAGAAGCAAAAATGGGTCAAGCGAGCTAGACTGTAGAAACAACTAAAGGGAATCGCAACTGCGGAAGCGCAGATGCGGAAGATGCTCGTAGATGCGGCTTAGGCCGGTATAATGAACTTCGTAGAAGCGGGTGTACTTACCGGATATTCGGTACAACAAAAGCGGATTTTGGACCACAAATGTGGTTATGTTGGGGCAGAATGTATCTATGTCTTCTTTCACGATTTTTGAAGGGTTTAACCATTTTTTCTCTCAGAATTGGGAGCTTTGGCTGATTTTGAAGAGAGGAATCAAAGAGACTATTGAGGTAAGGATTTGGACTTAAAATAGAACAACAACAACTATCCAGTATAGTCCCACAGAGTGGGGTATGGGGAGGATAATAAGTACGCAGGCCTTACCCCCGCCCGAAAGGGCAGAGAGGCTGTTTCTAATCGACCATCGGCTCATGACAAAGAAAAGGAAATAAAACACACTTCTATAGTAATATCTCATTTATTGGGACAGAAATTTAAGGAATTAAAGGACTAAAAAAAAGGTTTAGGGCTTGAGTTTAAGAGGGTTTTAAATGGAGATTTGAGGGGTGATTTGAACCCCAATTTTTGTGTTCTTGGTATGCATGAACTTGTGGAGCATGAGGAATCTAATAATGTGAAATTTTTTGAAGATCGAGAAGTGGGCCTAGGGCTCAGGTTTTAGTAATTTCGAGATTTGTGCCCATTATTGATTGTTTTGGCTTGGGCTTTGTTCCCTTAGCATATTGTGACATATTTGTTCTATTTTGGGTAGATTCGATGCGCATGGAGGTCGATTTGAGGGTCAAAGGCATAGCGAGCTAGAGATTTCGTCGGTTCAATGTGAGTATTATAAATGATATTCTCAGGGTTTAAAACCCCGGATTGCACATCGTAGTACTATG
>JASVEL010008165.1:0-161986 GCA_032618575.1 Nicotiana noctiflora | reverse complement strand
GTAGCGATAACTTCCATTCACAGCAGCTGCACACAATGCCTGAATACCGATAGAAAACCTCTTATCAACTAAAATTTCTATCCAAACTTTTACATCTTCTGCAACTGATAACTATAACACAGAGTAAGCCATCACCATTTCTCAGATCAACCATTCATAAAACCACTTCCCCTTGGCAAATACCATAACAAAATTTTGAGTCGATCCTCGATATTATCCTCCAAACATGCTAAAATCGAATCCATTCGTATTCATTAATTATCCCAACAATCTTCTCTAATCCAACTCACCACTCGGGTGACACGATATATCAATATAGGTCTAAGACACAACTTGCATAATATGTGCACCAATAAACAACGGTCCGAACATACTTAAATTATGAAAATGTCTAAAATGAAAGAGTTGTACCTCAAACTCACCAGTACTATCACAACACAAGGCTGAGAACCCTTATCGCATAATAGATATAGAACACATGAATCAACCTCAAAATGTCATATCTCCACGTAGCTTGCTACAATGCGCGATCCTATCCAAACATTGCCCTACATGAAATACCTCAGGTCATTGTGCTCAAAATCAACAACCACGCACAATTTAATGCCTGGAACCAAGGCAAATCATTACATCCATGGTGCAAACAGATAGCATATACCACGCAAACCCGATAGGACATGACCGATACGCCATTCACCAAGTAACACCCAATTACGTTTCCCGCTCGACTTCCACTATGAGACCTAAAATGAACCGCACCATATGTGCCTATAACCAACAAATCACAATACCTCGCAACACAAAAAGGTAACTCTTGATCTCACCACATTATTAATAAGCCAAATAACAGTCGAATCAATACATCCCTCAACAATACAATTTGGAGCCAACCAAGTCGACTCAAGATAGAATACTCACCCACATTGGCCTGCCAACGAACTCCTTATCAAGAAAACCTGAAGCTGCTCCTTCCACCTCTATAACTCTGCTTGTGCCATATAATACGATGCAAGGTACCAAATCAATACCGAAATCAATAACATTGCCCGGTGACATGCTCGACCACAGGAAAAACAACTGAAAAGTTCCTCACCACCAGAACTGAATCAATATGAGGAGCCTTAGCACTGACACTTATCACAAGAGACCAAATAAGAAATACAAATCCTTCATAACCGTCCACTGGGTCTTTGTAATATATATAAAAAATCCTCAATAAGACATAATCCATCGAACATCGCCACTCAATTCGTGGCATTTCTGGCATAGCCAACAGTGCCATCTTATCGCAATAGTTTGGAATAACAAAACATGATCATAACCAGTCTGAACCCAATATCACATTTAAGATCTAATATATCAAACAACAAAAGGTTTGCTCAAGTCTCCAAACCCCAATAATCACTAAACAGTACCGATACACACGATCTACAGCCACATCACAGCCTGAATATGAGAACTCCTGGTCTCCAACTCCATGTAGCACACAAATCACCATACCTGATCCCCAAATTCTGTAGTCCTAAAACATATCTCACCTCAAGTACCCAATCATTCCACGAAAAGATTCTAAAATTCCCATGTGCCATCAAGCAAACTCGAATATCAGCAGTCGATCTAACAATAAAGCGCACAGTACTACCGAAGTACTATTAACTTAATCACATTGCCTTTTTTGAAACACAGACCCTCGTCAAATCACTATGATTAGCATTATCATTTCCTTAATCATCTAAAAATCATTCACCGTAATCATTTGAAGGTCATTTCTCTAATTGCCTAAAACTGCCCGTGCCACTTAAGAATTTTTATGACTTTTCATCCAGCACTGAATCGTAACCTTACACACGCAAATCCCGATCTTCCATAACATATCGCATATACCATACCACCCTAGGATAACATGATAACTTCATCTCCCTTCCGAGCCACAAATATCTACTTACTCAATTAGTCAATAACTTTCCGTTAGTCCCACCTAGAAAAAATCACTATGGCCCGCATGCCCATAGAAAATATACATCTCCAAACCGCGGTAAAAACTATCAAGAACTCTCTAAGTTCCCCTTACACAAATCAGACCTGCTAGGACTGAATCCCTTACTCGGCCAAGCTAAGCAAGCCATCAAAACATACGACCATTGTTGCAAAATACCTGCAAGAACTCATTTCCTCGAACACACACAAAGAACAAATAATATCCTTACCATACTGGTCCGGTCTACTACCAAGCTACCCCATCTATCTAAATCGGCTTCTGATTCATCTTCTACTTGATATTTCCTTTTTGTTGTAGCACCACAATTCCTCAACTCAGACTTACCACATGGAACCAAGCATAAAGCCACACCGTCTCAGGATCATAAGTTGCTAAATACTTTCTTAAACATTTCCAAAAGTACCACATTCCAAATACTTTACTCTAAATAACTTCCTGCAAATCCTTACTTTCCTGGTACTGATACATAGAATACCATAATTCTTGACATCTTCCAATGAAAACTCAGTTTCTAACCACGTATACAACTTTAAAACACCTGATAGTTTCATGTAGAATCTTGAACACATTAGAACCGTTCTTGAGAGTCATTTACTCTATTTAACTGCAATTAGCCTAATCGAACGACCAGAAGCACTTGTGCCTCATCGCAGGATGTGACCTTATCTCAATACAATCAAGCATCTACCTGCTCTTTGCATCGAGCATTTTTTTACCAACAGCAACTTAAGACTTTCTGTCACTCTCACACACCTACGAAGCACCATACAACCTTTGTCAAAATTTTCCTCCACTCGAACCATCCTCGACCTTAATATTCGTAAGCCATAACTGACTCACCAACACACCTCAAACTAGAACCAACACAGCACCTAGCCGTACAATCAAGTTAATCAATAGCAGACTCCCCCAATGGGCTTGAAGCCATAGATCAAAACACACCCGATAACTCATAACGCATATACTCTATTGCTTCCATAATACCATAGTGAGATTAAACTCAATCCTTCATAAGTTTGTGGAAACACAAATCATCTAGAATTTTAACTCTTCTGTAAATCTCGCATTCAATCACACAACAGTTAAGCCCATTCTCTAGGCGACCTAATTTAGATTTCAACACATATTCTTCACTTGTAAATGAGATCTTCTAATAGAAAACATAAGGATCACACAACCTTAGAAAACTCTAGAGGAGGCAACCCACTTGCTTTGCCTCCAACTAGCATTTCTATATACCTTCCACCGTCACAAGCATTACGCAGTCACTTGATCATCATAAGTCCGGTGTCATGCCGCAACATGAAATTTACTTCACTCTCAATTGGGAAACATGAAAAGACCCTTCATACGCCCATAAGTCGGGGCTATACCTCGAATCAAGATGGAATTCCAGCACCTAATAGTTCCTCTATCCTTCAGCAGGCCTTTCTCATCACTCCCACATCATACAGGTACATCACGTAGTACTAACATACTCATGGCATAGTTATCCAGTCATCACCTCCACTAATAGGGACAATACCAATCATATAAATTCAAAACACTTGGTCTCACAATCAGCACCTCGATGCTCAAGCTATAGGCAAAGATCCAGCCTCAAGTCCTCCAGACTGGCCCAACATAAACTCACATAGATTACATCTCGCCCCTCGATCAGGGAATCACAAGCCATCAAGGCATATATGATATTGAGCACTCATGCGTGTATGCGAATGCATGGAAGGAATTCAAAGAGTTACATTTCAAGCTTAATCGAAGGACGCACGATAAAAATTCAAGATGTGATGTTTTCCTATAGGTTCTGCAACCTCTCGAGGACAAATACAAATATCTCCGTACTGATCCGCGAGACTCTACTAAGCTTGCTCATGACTCTGAGACCTAAGTAACCTAGGTCTGATCAAAACTTGTCACGACCAAACCCAGACCCGTCGTGATGGCGCCTCTCGTGGGGACAAGGCAAACTAACTAAACTCATTTCGTCATTTTAAAATAGTTAAACAGTTTATAAGCAGTTTAAATATGATTTAATGATAATGAATAGCAAAAGTACAACACAACACAGCCCAAACCGGGGTGTCACAAGTAACGAGCATCTATTAGAGTATAAATACAACTAAAGGGTCTTACATTTATGAATCATGACTGATAAACCGAATGGAGAAAAGCGGTGCTATGAACGTTGGCAGTCACCTTGCTAACTCCGATAACTCTGCCTCCGATCATCCAAAACCCGCTATGGGTGCAAAAATACCTACATCTGCACACACGACACATGGAGTAAAGTGAGTACTCCAACTTAGTAAGTAATAAAGGTAAATAACAATTGAGCAGTAAGAAATCATGTAAAGCAAATCAACATGCTATACAGAAGTAGTGTAAAACCCTCTAAGAAAAAAAGCAGTGAAGTTGTGAAATCTTTAGAAATATCTTAGCTCAGTTTAAACTCGTTTGAAAATGACTTTTTCAACAGTTATGTAGTGAAAGAAAAACAGTTAGTGTTGATAAGAATCGAAAATCTGCCCCGAGGGAACAAATACCACAGTTTAACAGGTAAGATAACAAGTAAATATGAAAGATGAACACATAAAGGTTCGCTCTTCGGGCTCACTCAGAATCGTATCAGCCTCTCGCGCTCACTCTTAAAACAATTTCAGCCCATCGAGCTCCTCTTAGAATAATGGGTACCCGTACTCACTGTGGGTGTGCAGACTCTAGAGGGGCCTCTTACGGCCCAAACGCTATATCAAGCCACCTCGTGGCATCATCTCTTGGCACTCAACATCACATCACTCGGCAATCTGCCTCACATCACTCAAGCCACCTCGTGGCATATAAAAATATCTCAGGTCAACGGCCTCATATCACTCACTATATCCTCACATATGGCCCGCATCCTCACTCAGTCCGAAAATCATCACAAGCCCCTCGGGTATTAGTAAAATTGCAGTTCTTAGCCCAAAACATCATTCAAAAGATCATTTAAGTCTCAAAACTGAGCATAAGTGGTTGAGTTTGTAAAACTGTTAACAGGACAAAGTTCAAGTAATAATTCAAAACAGTGAGAAAATAGTGATTGATATCCCCTAAGGGTTCAAATAATTGGCACGGAGCCCAAATATGGCAATCAGCCCAAATCATGCTGATAACAAATAAGTTTCAGTCAAATACGCGGTAAATTCATCAATCGGGATGGACCAACTCATGACCCCCAATGGTGCTCTATCCCACGCTCGCTATTCGGCATGCAAGTTACCTCAACATAGTACTACGATGTGCAATCCGGGGTTTTAAACCCTGAGAATATCATTTATAATACTCACATTGAACCGACGAAATCTCTAGCTCGCTATGCCTTTGACCCTCAAATCGACCTCCATGCGCATCGAATCTACCCAAAATAGAACAAATATGTCACAATATGCTAAGGGAACAAAGCCCAAGCCAAAACAATCAATAATGGGCACAAATCTCGAAATTACTAAAACCTGAGCCCTAGGCCCACTTCTCGATCTTCAAAAAATTTCACATTATTAGATTCCTCATGCTCCACAAGTTCATGCATACCAAGAACACAAAAATTGGGGTTCAAATCACCCCTCAAATCTCCATTTAAAACCCTCTTAAACTCAAGCCCTAAACCTTTTTTTTAGTCCTTTAATTCCTTAAATTTCTGTCCCAATAAATGAGATATTACTATAGAAGTGTGTTTTATTTCCTTTTCTTTGTCATGAGCCGATGGTCGATTAGAAACAGCCTCTCTGCCCTTTCGGGCGGGGGTAAGGCCTGCGTACTTATTATCCTCCCCATACCCCACTCTGTGGGACTATACTGGATAGTTGTTGTTGTTCTATTTTAAGTCCAAATCCTTACCTCAATAGTCTCTTTGATTCCTCTCTTCAAAATCAGCCAAAGCTCCCAATTCTGAGAGAAAAAATGGTTAAACCCTTCAAAAATCGTGAAAGAAGACATAGATACATTCTGCCCCAACATAACCACATTTGTGGTCCAAAATCCGCTTTTGTTGTACCGAATATCCGGTAAGTACACCCGCTTCTACGAAGTTCATTATACCGGCCTAAGCCGCATCTACGAGCATCTTCCGCATCTGCGCTTCCGCAGTTGCGATTCCCTTTAGTTGTTTCTACAGTCTAGCTCGCTTGACCCATTTTTGCTTCTGCGATGAAACACCCGCATCTGCGGTGCCACATCTACGGTCCACAAACCACAGTTAAGAAAATACTAGAAGCAGCAAATTCTGAAGTTGCAACACAATTTCTAATTTCCTCGCTAACCATCCAAAATCACCCCGAGGCCCCAGGACCACAATCAAAAGCACAAACATGACCTAATATCGTATTCATACTTGTTCCAATCATCAAAACACTTCAAACGATATTAAATCTACCCAATCACATCAGATTCAAGCCTAAGTTTCTAAAATTTTCCAAAGCACACTTTTGATCAAGAACTAAACCAAAATACGTTTGAATGACCTGAAATTTTGCACACACATCCCAAATGACATAAAGAAGCTACAAAAACTATCGGAATTCCATTCGGATCCTCGAATCAAATCTCACCTATCAACCGGAATTCGCCAAAATACTAACTTCGCCAATTCAAGCCTAATTATACGCGGGACCTCCAAAACCAATTTCGATCACGCTCCTAAGTCATAAATCACCTCTTGAAGCTAACCGAACCATGAACTCACATCTGAGTAAGTTAGTTTTTGATTGACTTTTCCAACTTAAGCATTCTTAAAAGAGACTAAGTATCTCATTTCATACCAAATCCTCTCCGATCGCAAACTAATCAACTTTATCACATGAAACACGTATAACGAAATATAAAGAAGTATAAATTGTAGGAAACGAAGCGGTAACTCATGAGATGATTGGTCAGGTCGTCACACATGGCAAGCAATAGTCTCAACTATTTTCAAATCATTCTTCACCAATATTAATTTTTAAACCTATTTTCAAACATGGCAAGCACCAATCTCTTATTGAATGCCCCACAAATTTTTACTGGCAAAATTATCAGATTTGGTCAGTGAAAATAAAATCGTATCTTGAAACGTATGATTTATAAAACGTTGTAATAGAAGAAATATCTTTACAACTACTCCCTGTAAATATTATCATTACCCAAATTAAAATTCCTTTGGAAGAACCTTCAGACAAAACAAAGTTGTTGAGATTGTTTTTAAGTGCAAAACCAAAAAGAAAAAAGAAAAAAAAAAGAACAAGTGATATTGCAGAAGGATGCAAGTTCAAAAACACTTGAAGGAATGCACAAGCACAAATTTACAAAAGCAGAAATTGAGGAGGATGAACCTATTGCAGCAACAAAAGCAAGGACGAGTGTTGGATTTTATATTTGAGGTACTGCTAATATTTGATTTACCAGAATAATAAGTAGGTTTTGGTAGAAAAAGGAATCTTTGTTTAAATTTGAATTTACTAAGATAAGTTAGTCGAAATAGTTTAAATTTTTGAATTTGAATATTTATTCTCCTGATTTTTTGCAGGTTCTATTTTTAAATTGGCTATAAAGCCCTCTTGGTTAATAAAATTATTGAGAGATATTTTTAATCAATAATTTTAATATTTTTGCTACCCCATTTTCTAAAAAAATCAACAATAATATTTTACTATATACTACACCACTACCACCTTTCTTCTTTCATCATTAATTTTTTGAAAAAAAATAAAAATTGAGCAAGTTCAGAATATTAAGGTTAATAATAAAATGGTTAATATTATCATTATCAAAAAGGACCTCTAGTCACAAGTCAAGTACGAATCGAACCCACACATCTAGCTTCTGACACACATTTACTTCAACCTCAAAAACACATCACCCACTGTCTTTTTTGTTCATTGGTGCTTGCTAGCATCTTATATAGTTTTTTTCTTTATATTTTTTTTATATAAGTATACACTATTTATGTGGAGCTCAATAGGTGCAAAAGCACCTAAAATTACTACATAGATCCGCCATTGCAACTAGGAAAAGTGACCCATATTTCAAATATGTTACTTCAAGGAAAACAAAGAAATGTAATCTCAGTGGTGGGGAAAAAACTAAATTTATATTGAAGATGACGTGGCATGACACGTAGACTTTTCAAATGGTCAAAACATGATGATCATTTAAGAGTCACGAACGACAACAAACACAGAGAGATGAAAGTTAAATAGGCACGAGATACTATTTAAATGATACGAGTCTCGTATCTATTTAACTCATTTAAATCCAGGAGATCAGAAGGAATTGAAGATATGAATCTGATGACACAAAGGAGTCCAAATTCAGTAGTAAATGTCAAATACATCAGCGAATCAGTATTGAATATGAATGATAGTGTAACGTTTCATTTAATGCTCATAATTGCCTCATTAAGACTAAGGCATTATACCTTTTCTTAGAATAATCAAGTATAAAAGGGGGAGGTCTCAGAATCTGTATACACACAAAATATCAATGATATTACACTGAAATACAAACTTATTTATTGCTTTATTATTATTCTCAGAAGCCTCTTATTCTTTTCGTCTCCTGATTATCAGTAACCCAGTTTTTCTCTTAATTTCTAGCTTTAACCGAAATTCTATTTTTAGGTTAAACAAGTGGACTAATATCTATCATCTTACTCCCATTAGGATTAGGAATAGGAAGGTTTTAGAGGCCTCAGGGATGTATAGTTATCTAGCTAATTGCTGTTCGAATTATAATCTCTTGGATGCCTTTGTCTCAATAAGCTCACGTTGTGCTTATCCAACTTCATTTTTCTTTAACGTGTGTATATATATATATATATATATATATATATATATATATATATATATATATATATATATATATATATATTTATCGTAAGCTACTATAGATCTTTTGTATATTAGAACTCAAATATGTTAACTAGCAAAATATCAACCAAGTTACTCAAAAAGATTTTTAAAAAAAAAATTGAAATATTAATACTCTCTCACGAGGTGTTCTTAATATCTTTATAAAAACACCAAGAAAAATAAACAAACAATATGGGAGAGTGTTCTAATATGAACAAGTCCCAATTTAGTTGAACAAGATGATAATGAAACTGAAGAAGAAGACCAACTTTTTTCTCAAAAAGATTAAAACAAACAAATTTAAGGTCTTCTATTTATTGAAACTTTGGGGACCACTAATTTTATTGAGCCACCTCGAATAAAAACATAATCCATACCAATAGCTGAAGGAATTGATATGGAATTCAGTGACGCATCTTCTGATTGGAGCAAAAATAATTTTGAGAACCAATATCATCTGCTAGACAAGGAGGCAAAGTTGTTCCAACCTGGTACCATTTTTCCCTCTCTTTCATTAAATCCTTAAAAAAACTGTCTATTGTTTCTCTTGTGATACTTGGCATGAGTACTAACATGGGTCATTAGGTCTTTCAAATACAACGATAATGCTAGATTCATTGAGCATATATAGCGCTAATTCCTGCTTTATGAAGCTGGCCTTTCAAATATCGGGCATTTTCATTGCATATTTTGGCATGTTGTTGCAATCCAGCACGGCCTTTCATGCATAAACTGTACCATAAGAATATTGCTGCCAATCCATTTCGACTACCAGAAATTGTAGCGTCAACTGAGGCAATATACTCGACATTTGTTGAGAGACTAGTAATGTAACTTTTCCTTGTTATCTGAATGCCACAAGGCATTGGACATCCCAAGAATTTGTGGCCTGAAATTGTAACACTGCCTATTGGTTTCTTGAAGGTAATTGTTTTCGCCTGTTGTCAAATAAAATAGAGAACTATGTCACTTTCTATTTGTTCCCTAGATGGAATTCTATTAAAGAAAATTCAAAGTACACTTACATGTTGGATAAATGGGACAATTTGCCCATATAGTGCAGCGTCACAATGAATGTAATACCTATCATTGGAATAACCACATTTTTGTAGTATTTGTAGGACCAAATCAAGGTCATCAATAGCTCCTTTAAAGGTAGTTCCTACAAATATATATGTTAAAATTATTAGTACCCCACATATGACCATATTGGGACTAATGGATCCACCGGCGGAGCTAGAGTGTTAGGTACTAATTTGGACGAACCCAGTAATTTTTGTTTAGATATTATATTTGTATTAAAAAATTATTTAAATATGTATAAATATTTACCAAAATTGATATTGATGATGGCTGGTTTGTTCTTGTTGAGAAGTAACTTTGATCTTAAATCTGCATAATCAATCTCCCCATTAACTAAAGTATTAATAGTCTCTATCTCCATTCTGCATATTCTTGCTGCTTTAAAAATCGAGTAACGTGAATCCTTTGATGCGTATATTATCCCAGTGGGATGTAGCTCTCTCCTGCACAAATATTATTGAAATGGTAAATAACGCTTTTCTTTTTGCTCCGCGAGCAAGGAACGAGCTAAGTAAATCTTACCTGAAAATAAGTGAGATTCGATTATTTTTCCTTTGTAGTTTTTGTTTTATCTTTTTTTCTTCTTCTTCTCTATGATTCCAAAACTTCACATAATACGTATCATTACATTCTCGCCTCAATTTTTTTTTTTTTTCAATTTCTAGACAACTATCATTTGTGAATGTAGGTTGTGTTGGGGATATACTGTGTCTAGTAAGTCATTTCGTTTGCATTTTATTTAACAAGACCGAAAATACAACAATGATTAAGCGAGGTCTAGAAATTTTTTTGTCTATCAATGGAGATGGAGAAAGTGAAACATACCCAATAAAAAGGCCATGGAGATTGCCCTCTGTGCCACCATTTGTAATATATCCCCAATATTCATCCTTCTCAATTTCCCATAGTTGTGCAAACCAATCTAAAACAGCAACTTCACAGTTGTTCAAATGGAATTGGAAAAGTGGAGCTAAAGCCACATGATGTTCGTAACAAATGTTAGTTGGATAACCTGTAAATTAACAACGTAGAGAGGGTAAGTTTAGATATATTAAGAAGTATGACTAAAAAGTTGTTTTTACATTATTCTTGAATCCCGTAATGGAACTGTTTAAGAACTGGACGACAGTGTTTAATGTTTATCGTGTTCGCGAAGAGCTGTGCCTGCTAGGAAGAGAGAGCTTGAAATCATGGTAAATCTAGTGTAAATGTTCACGTGAAATCAGTAACTTTTATATAATCTTATAATTTGTACTAAAATTCATTAAAAGTACAAAAATACTTAGTTTGAATTCAATTCATTGGTCCAGTTATATTGCATTCTAATAACAGCAAATCAAACAAGAAATTTTTTGATGAGGAAATGTATTGATTAACGTGATTGCATTGTATACTGTACGTTTAGTTAAGCACTTACCCAAATTAAGTCTCTTTATCGTACTTCATGCAGCTATATAGTTGTTGATCTCGCATCTATCCAAAGATATTTAGCCTTTGCACTCTATAGACCTTAGCTTACTAGTCTTTTAATTTTATTTTGTTAAATTGTGTGTAAAAGTTAAATTTATGAATATTTAGACAAAAGGCCACTGGATATATACTTACCTATATGATATTCTGCCCGATGGAAGAATATCTCTAATATTGAGTCAAAATTCTGTCCAGTTCTTGCGAAGAGGTTTTAATATCTTTATCATCAAGTTCCACTATACTGAGACTCAAATTCTTCCGTGATGGCGATAGCGGGTTGATTTCACCCTTTGTTGTGACAACCATGATGTCAAATTCAACTCCTATCTCGTAACCACGAAAGAAGAAATTTCAATTAAAAATAATTATTTTGAAATGAAAGAATGAATATGTTAAGAAGTAATTTATCATAAAGAATACAAGTGAGTTGGGTCGTCTTTGAACTTGAGTATAAAAGAAAATAATATTGAAAAAGAATTGAGCATGAATATTACGTACACTTTCAAATCCTATTCTTAGAGCTAAAGAGTGTCTCTATCTGAAATTATTGGTATTAAACAGAACTCAAAGAGATGAAGATTTTGCGCATCTCACTTGTTTTGGTTCCTCCAATTTATAACAATTCTCAGTTGATTTCCCTTCTTAACTTTTGTTTGGTGAAATCTTAAATTTCTCCTCTGTCTGGTTGGGATGTTATATAGGAAATTAAAATACCTTGCATGGAAATGAAAAACGCGCCCCTATGGATATTGCTCCAATTTTTCCTCCATGGGAGCTTTTTAAAAATCTTTTCACCACTAGGAGAGACATAGGCGGATCCAGGATTTTAAGTTTATGAGTCTTGTCGCAATTTTAAATTAATATACAAATGAGTTCTAAACTTTAGGTAATAACATTAGATGTTAGTAACTGAATTTTAAATTTAATTTTTATTTATATTTAATAAATTTATAAATAAAAATATACAGATTAATTGAAAGTATTTTGAAGTCACTATCGCAAAGTGATAATATATATTATATTAAAAGCACGAATGAAATAATATATATATATATATATATATATATATATATATATACTATATTAAAAGTACGAAGGACCCTAACGAAATATCGTTGTTCTTTTTTACCCTTTTAAAATAAAGTTCACATCCAACAAAATAGGCATTTCGTTACTTTTCTAATACTTAGGAGTTTAAAATTAATTAAATTTGGGTATTATAAAATTTTCCTTATTTAAAAAAGTAACTAACACCAAAAATGGAAAAACCAAAGTTGGAATATGCGCCTAGGGTTCTTTTAGGTGTAGAAATCTTTTTTCTTTGACATAAAATTATAGTAATATTCAAAGAGTGACAGAACAATTGGAAATCAAAAGTAAGAAACCAAAATTTCATATATTTAGAAATTAGAACTCCATGACGTTTAGAAGTTTTTGTCCAAATATTGCCACACCTCCTTTTGGCGCTACCCGCGAGGGTGCAAGGAGTTTTTTCAATTAAATGACAATCGAAACGCGATTTATTTAATTAATTCAGAGTCGCCACTTGGGAGATTTATGGTTTTCCAAGTCACCGGTTGAATCCCGAATCGAGGAAAATAGTATGCGCACCAGAAATCCGGATAATGAATTTTGTTAATCCGGGAGAAGGTGTTAGGCATTCCCGAATTTCGTGGTTCTAACCACGGTCGCTCAACTGTCATATTCAGCTTATTTATCCGATTTATACTATGTTTTTACTTATGTGCAAAATTTAACCTTTAACCGCTTTTAATATTATTATTCATTATTTTAATAAAAGAATTGCAACATCATGAAAATGCATTTCAAACCACATCACAATCAATGTACTCGTGATTACTGACACATTTCGATTCTGTTGAGATTTGGATTTGGGTCACATAAATGTGTACCCGAGTTTAGGGAGATACGCGCTTAAAGCTACTACCACGTTATTATTTTGAGGAGGCCGTGAAAATTCACTAAACGACCAATCCCGAAATCTATCCCAATTGTTACATCCTTTTATCGAGGGCCCCGCGATTTGCGATCTAATATGGCGAGGCACGCCTCCTTTATTTTAAGGATATCCTAAAATGACTACATTTTTTATTTTTTAAGTTTTTCTCTATAATAAGGAAAGAAAAATCTTAATTAATTATGAGCTAGAATATGCAATACACTCATCTAATTTGTGACAAATATTAATGAAGCATAATTTAATTTATATTTAAAAAAATTTGAATTTTTGATTTTTTATTTTTTTATAAATACGAAATTTCTTAACTAGTATTAAAAGAAACTAATTAGAACAAGATTAAAGCTTGCATTAAAAAAACTAATAAAATTATTTATTCAAAATTATTTGAAACTAAGTTCATCTTAAAACAATCCTAAATTAACTGTAATTTTTTTTTTATTTAAATTCATTTTCTAAACAATAAAAGATAAAATCCTAATTGATTACATGTTCAAAGTGTGATATATTATTTAATATAGTAAGGCAAAAGTTTAATGAAAGTAAACATCATTAAAATTGAAATTAAAAATAAAATACAAAATCGATAAATATTATATACAAATCAAACCAATTATCCTACAACTAATTTAAACTCATATTATTATATGATTTAAACCATTGAAATTAACTATTTACAAATATTTAAAAGAACAACAATTAACCTTAATTACTTATACTTATTTGAAGATTTGTTAAACTTGAAAACAATCTTGTATTATTTAAACTCAAATCGTACCTAAATGTCTAATTCACGCAAAATAATTAAAATTCACATTTTTACTAAGTTTAGATACATATTTGCAATTTAGCCTATTAAGGACAATATTAAAACATTTATAGCTACTGAACTAACCAGTATTAGTTTGGGCCTACATGATCCAAACTCGAGACTCAGACCAAAACTCAATCACTCATAATTCCATGAGTTTAAATATATAATTTATTTTAAGATTTGACCCCAAATTAAGGTTGAATCACCCAAAATTTCCAAAGCCGTAGTTCTACCTAATACCCTTAATTTCTACCTTGAATTCATGATTTAGGGCTAGAAAATTAGTGATTAGATGAAGAAATTATGAGGGAATGAAATTAAGATCACTTACCCAAAGAGCAACGGAGAAAGATAAGCTTCAAAATTGCCTATGGAGTGTTTAAGGGAGAAGCTCGTGTGAAGTAATAGGAAAGTCCCGAAACGGGTTCTATTTTTAAGCTTTAAAATCACTGGGCGTATTTGTGCTATGCCTTCGCGACATAGTGTCGCGTTCGCAAAGGAGGCTGGATAGGTACATTATGTGAACGCGAAGGGCCTATGCGAACACATAGAGGAAGACTGTGGGGGGTCCAGGTTTGCTAAATGCGTTCGCAAATAAGGGTGTGCGAACGCGTAGAAGAAAATTTCAAGGGGCCTACTGTGTGCTATGCGAACACGTTGAAGCCACGCGAATGCGATGAAGGAGTTGACATAACAGTGCGAATGCGGTGGGCTTCCGCGAACGCGAAGAAGGCTAGGGCCACAAGACATTGGACAAGGTCACGTTCGCGTAGAACAACAGACCTGTGCAAAAATTTCAGAAAATCTGCTATATTTTTAAGTGCAAAACCATCCCGAACCACCTCCGAATCACTCCCGAGCCCTCGGGGCTCCCAACCAAACACACACGCTAACTCAAATACATCCCACAAACTTAGTCGAGCGATCAAATCGCCAAAATAACATCAAATTCATTGAATCAAACCCAAAATCATTATTTTCAGTTTAAAGTTCATCAACCTCTAAATTTAGATATTTAGGTCCAAAATACCTCACACGATGTCCGATTTTGACCAAATTTTACAGAAAGCAATTAACTCATATTTAAGACCTGTACCGGGCGTCGGAACCAAAGTATGAGCCCGATATCTATATTTTTCTAACTCATTTTCATTTCCATTTTTCCTTAATAATTCTAGAAAACAATTTAATAGAAAAATTATTTTACTCGGGTTCTAGACCTCGGATTTCGACTTCGGGCACATGCCCGAGTCCCATATTTCTTTACAGACCTCCCGGGACTTTCATATCATGGGTCCGGTTCCGTTTACCCAAAATATTGACTAAAGTCAACTATATCAATATTAATATCAAAATTCTTCAAATATTTTCAGAGAATTCACATATTTTAACATAAAAAAATTTCGGCTTCGCACCCGGACTGCGCACGCAAATCCAGGAAACTAAAAGAAAGGTTTCCAAGGCCTCGGGAGCGGAAAAAGGGAGAAGTACGATGATGACCATTTGGGTCGTCACAGCTGGTTAAGCTACTATGATGAATAAAACCCTGGTTATATCATTCTAATTGATTATTCATATATCCCAAATTTGTCTTTTGGTTCAGTAATTAATTATGATTGGCTATGATTTACCCTTGATATATTTCGATTGATTTGCTCGGAAAGTATTTGATAACTTTTCAGTCAAACAGAGATGATTTGGACCGATTTTGTATTAAAATTCATAATTAAATCGAGTTCAAAAAATTCTTCTGCGCCATATGTATCAAACATGCATCGCGCTTGTATCTCATATACAGGTATACATGGATATACATGTGATACACAAATAATACAAATATGATACATACACATATCATTTTTTTCATGTCCAGTTTTACTTTTAATTTTTAATTGAAACCACCTCAAAACATCACCAAATCATCCCAAAATTGAGATTCAAGCTCCTTAAGATGTACCCAATCTATTCTAATAATACCCACTCAAAAGAAAGCAAACATTTAACACTTTTTTGCTCCAAATAACTAATTGGCTAATATTAGCAATATTTGATTAATATTAGTAATATTTTATGAAATGGACAATTTTAGTAATGAACTACTTATAATGGCTGTTAGTTTCCCTAAAAATTTTGTTTTCATTCAAGGAAGTAGTTTTTTTCGACAACTACCATGGTCATGATAAAATATAAATTTATCAAAACGGACGAGAAGAATATACAGCAGAAATATTGTCTAAAAGTATTAGGTTATCTACGCTTCATCACATATTTGTACCACATAGAATTAAAATAAGTAAAAAGAATCACATATATCTAATTAAATTTTAATTATTTATTTTCATAGACTCAAATAATATTATTCAATCATCTTGACTTCAATAAACGTGTTACTAGACAACGATATCCATTAATCATTTACAGAAAAGTATATAGCATTCTCTTCATTTATTAGAAAACTCAAAAAGTTTATTTTAATAATATTAATATTATTTTACAGAAGAACATACTACACGACTCGACATAAAACATATATGTATATATATACTACCCAAAAAGATAAAAGAAAAATTGAAATTTTAATATTATCTCAAGAGGTACTCTTAATAATTTATAACAAACAACCAGAATAATAAACAAACAATATGGGAGAGTGCTCTACATATGAACAACTCCCATTTTAATTGAATGAGATGATAATGAAACTCAAAAAGACGAACAATTTTTTTTCACAAAAAGAACTAAAATAAATAAATATAAGGTCTTTTATTTTTTAAAAGCTTGGCGTTAAATCACCAATTTTATTGAGCCACCTCTGCGTAAAAGCATACTCCATATCTAGGACCGTTCCAAGTCTCGCCATCTAATGAATTGTCAATGACGCATCTTCTGACCGGAGCAAAGACAATTTTGAGAACCAATATCATCTGCAAGGCAAGGGGGCAGAGTTGTTCCAACTTGGTACCATTTTTTCCTCTCTTGCATTAAATCATTAAAAAAACTGTTTATTGTTTCTCTTGTGATACCTGGCATGATTACAACATGTGCCATATCTCTTGTGCAAGACAGTTGCCATTGACGAATGAACTTAGGGTCATTAGGTCGTTCAAATACAACGATAATGCTAGACTCATTGAGCATAGCGCTAATTCCTGCTTTATGAAGTCGGCCTTTCAAATATCGGGCATTTTCGTTGCATATTTCGGCATCTTCTTGCAATCCAGCACGGCCTTTCATGCATAAACTGTACCATAAGAATATTGGTGCCAGACCATTTCGACTACCAGAAATTGTAGCATCAACTGAGGCAATATACTCTATTTTGGTGGAGAGACTACTAATGTAACTTTTCCTTGTTATCTGAATGCCACAAGGCATTGGACATCCCAAGAATTTGTGGCCTGAAATTGAAACACTGCCTATTGGCTTCTTGAAGGTAATTGTTTTCGCCTGTCGTCAAATAAAATAGAGAACTAAGTCACTTTTTACATGTTTCCTAGATGGAAAGATATTTATTTCAAGAACATAATGGATTAAATAAATCTTACGTGTTGGATAAATGGGATAATCAGCCCATATAGTGCAGCGTCACAGTGGATATAATACCTATCATTGGAATAACCACATTTTTGAAGTATTTGTAGGATGAGATCAAGATTATCAATAGCTCCTTTGAAGGTAGTTCCTACAAATATATTAAAAGTATTAGTACTTTGAAGTTTGATCCACATATGAGAATCAAGGTAGAGCTCCAATATTAGGTATGAGATCAAATGAACTTAATACCTTCTGCTTAGACCTTATATTTATATTTAAAAATCTATTAAAAGATGTATAAATAATTAATTGCGACCGAACCCGACAACTAAAACAAACTATGAATTTAGTGACAAGTTAGAAAATATAAATTTTGAATCATGGCTCACGTTTGATGAGAACTGATTAATTAATGACCATATATTGAAGCTCGGGTGCTAAAGAATCTAAGATTATTATTACCAATATTGACATTGATGATGGCTGGTTTGTTCTTGTTGAGAAGTAACTTTGATCTCAGATCTGCATAATCAATCTCCCCATTAACTAATGTATTGATAGTCTCTATCTCCATTCTGTACATTCTTGCTGCTTTAAAAATCGAGTAATGTGAATCCTTTGAAGCATATATTATCCCAGTGGGATGTAACTCTCTCCTGCACAAATATTATTAAAATGGTAAAAGTGAAATACATCATTTGTTTGGACCGAATAAATCAGGTGTCATGCGGAAACTAGCAAAGCAAACCTTGAACGACGATAAATCATACAATAGTGAGAAATCTACCGAAAGAGACACAAATATTTAACGTGGTTCGGACAACTGACCTATATCCACAACGGGGATGAGCAATCCACATAATAAAAGAGAGTATAAAATATCGAGAGAACAACCTCACGAAGAGGCAAACACAAGTGACACACTAACACTTGTCCCGAAAAGTTCTCCCCCTAAACACTACTCTCAAGCCCCCTATGGCTACATTGTGAATGCTATTGAATGAGAAGGAAGGATCCTCAATTTATAGAAGTCCAAACATTTTCCTACAAGAAAACGGACTAGCCAAATATGGAAGAATTTACAATTTCCTTTTACAAAAAGAAAATCTAGTTAAGGTAATTATATTGCCTTTTTCCTCCAAGAGATAGGAAAACCAAATATGATAAAAAAATTATGGCAAACACCTAACAATTTGAATATAAGATCTCTAAATGTATACCATACCCTTTTTAGATCAAGTATAAATATTGTAGAATATTTCCTAGTACAAAATAGGTCTGCTAGATTATTCTATAACAACAATTACGCCTCTATTCTAAACAAGTTATGACTGACTATATAAATATTCATGGGTGACCTTACTTCATTTAAACTCATTTCAGGTCAATGTTATATATATATATTGAAAGTACTATACCTACCCAATGAGAAGACCATGGAGATTTCCCTCTGTGCCACCATTTGTAATGTATCCCCAATATTCATCCTTCTCAATTTCCCATAGTTGCGCAAACCAGTCTAAAACAGCAACTTCAAAATCTTTTGAATGGAAATCGACAGTGTTCTGAGTGAAGGGATCTCCGCAGTTGTTCAAGTGGAATTGCAAAAGTGGAGCTAAAACAGTATGATGCTCGTAACATATATTAACTGGATAACCTGTAAAGAAACCAATTAACTGTATACGTTTTTTTTATACATTATTCTTGAAATAGTTCACTAGTTCTCGATGTGAAATTAATTTTGGCACATGTATGAATTATGAAATTAACTAATATTATACATATTTTTTAATTAATAACTCGAGACTTCAAAAATATATTGCATGCATGGGTACCCATTAGTTGTCATTGGTACTGTTAGTTGTCGGAAGTACACAATAGTAAAAGCTTACATGCATATATACAAATTATGGAACACAAACTATTAGAAACAAGTGGAGAATTTGGCACGTGAGTGTTGTGGCACGTGGGAGTAGGGACGAAGCTAGAGTGCTGTCTGCGGGTTCGGCCGAACCCAGTAGCTTTCGTTCAAACCCCGTATTTATCTTAAAAAATCCATTGAATTTGTATAAATTCTTAGTTTAGAACACAGTAACTTAAGACGATTAGAATTCCGAACCCACAACATCAAAATCCCGGCTCCACCTTTGCGGGGAGAAGGTAGTTAGGGTAACAAAATATGAGGTAGACATTTAATACTCCTCATTCCTCTCACCTTAAAAAGTTTGTTTACATGACCTTGTTTCATTTAAAAAGCTAAGTTTTTAAATTCCAAAAATGTCTTTCAATTATAGGAAAGTAGGTAAGAGAGGGTTCTAGTAACTCATGGAACAGTTGGAATTTAGTGCAAAAGTTATATATAGGTTGGAGTGAATTCAATAACTTTTATATAGATTTTGTATTTATACTAAAAAATTCAATTAAAGTACAATAGTATTGAACTTGAAATTCAATTCATTGGTTCAATCATATTGCATTCTAACAACTGCAAATCAAACAAGAAATTATTTGATGAGGAAATGTATCGAAGTGATTGAATTACTTTACATTTAGGTAAGCACTTGCCCAAATTAAGTCTTTTATCCTACTTCATGCAGCGATAGCTGTTGATCTCGCATCTATCCAGAGATATTTATCCTTACAATTTATAGACCTTAGCTTACTTGTCTATTAATTTATTTTGTTAAATTGTGTATAAAAATTAAATTTGATGAATATCTAGACAAAAGGCCACGGAAAATATACTTACCTATATGATATTCTATCCGATGGGACAATGTCTTTATATATTGAGTCAAAATTTTGTTCATCTCTTGCGAAGATGTTTGAATATCTTTACCATTAGGTTCCACCACACTGATACTCAAATTCTTCCGTGGTGGCGGTGGTGGTGGCGTGTTGATTTCATCTTTTGTTGGGACAACCATTACGTCAAACTCCTATCTCACAACCACAAAAGAAGAAATTTTAATTAAAAATATATTATTTTGAGATGAAAGAATGGATATGTTAATAAATAATTTATCATCATAAACAATACAAGTGAGTTGGGTCGTCTTTGAATTTGAGTATAAAAGAAAATAATACTCCATTGAAAAAGAATTGAGCATGAATATTACGTACCCTTTCAAATCCCATTCTTAGAGCTAAAGAGGTATCTCTGTCTGAAATTATTGGTATTAGTCAGAACTCAGAATGGTCTCAAAGAGATGAAGATTTTGCCCATCTCACTTCTTTTGGTTCCTCCAATTTATAACAATTCTCAGATGATTTCCCCTCTTAACTTTTGTTTGGTGAAATCTTAAATTTCTCCTCTGTCTGGTTGGGAGTTATAGGAAATTAAAATACCTGCATGGAAATGAAAAACGCGCCCCTATAGATATTGCTCCAATTTTTCCTCCATGGGAGCTTTTTAAAAATCTTTTCACCACTAAGAGAGAGAGGGAAGATGTGTTTATTATTTATTTTTTTATTATGTTAGGTTTCGTAATTTTTATTTTTATTATATGAGTTCTAAACTTTAGGTAATAATTAGTAACTGAATTCTAAATCTAATTTTTATTTATATTTAATAAATTTATAAATAAAAATATACAAATTAATTGAAAGTATTTTAAAGTCACTGTAGCAAAGAGATAATATATACTATATTAAAAGTACGAACAAAATAATATTGAAAAAGAATTGAGCATGAATATTACGTACCATTTCAAATCCCATTCTTAGAGCTAAAGAGGTGTCTATGTCTGAAATTATTGGGATTAGTCAGAAAATGGTTTTGGGCATCTCACTTCTTTTGGTTCCTCCAATTTATAACAATGGAAAGTTTCCTTTCCTTGTCAACTTTTGTTTGGTGAAATCTCAAATTTTACCTCCGTGAGTTTGGGATGTAAAAAGAAATCAAAATGTCTTACATGGAAATGAAAAACGTGCCCCTATAGATGTGTATAATTTTTTATATTACCTTTGAAATTAGAATTTAAAATTTTTGTTCTGAATTTTAGGTGACAATTAGTAATTGGATTCTGAATTTAATTTTTATATATATTTAATATATTTATAAATATAAATATACGATTTGAACTAAAGTATAAGTAACCTTCTTACTCCGTCCCTTATGCTGGTAATTAATTAACTTGATATCATACTATTAATATAGGTTCGTGGTTTATGATCAATCTAAAGGGGAAAATAAGAGTATTTTAAGTCATTGTCGCAAAGAGGTAATTGGTTCAATAGTACATTGAGCTCAATGACATAAGTATCTTGGAGAAAATCTTTAAACTCGTCTTTTTGCTTACTGATAAACCGTCCAATATATAAAATTCCATCCGTTTACTACTCCGTTCTAGAGAAGAGAGTGATACATTTTTAAGTTAAAAAATAATTTGAGTTGAAGTTTTTATTTTACCTTTAGTGATAAGTTCTTATAATCATAGAAATATTATATCATATTTAAAATTACAAGTTTCAAAAGTCTTATATTAACGTAACCTTCATAACGTATTTAAGCTTTCAAATTTTAAAACTCTTTCTTTATTTTTAAAATTCGGTGTTAGTGAAACTATATCATATAAGTTAAATTAATAGGTGAAACTAAAAACTTTGGTGAAAGTGTGACATCAAATTAGTGGTGGCAAAATGGTTAAAAATAATAATTGTCGAACCATATTATCTATTAAAAATGGGTTGGCTAGTGAACTTTATAAAAACGGATCAAATAAAGATAAGAACCATATTATTCTATAATGACCCAGATGGTCGTTTTGAGAATTTGCATTCCGTTCACCTATTTGAAGTCTTGAATAGCATCTTATGATGTATTATACTTGTGTGAATCATCGGTTTTGGTTTTCAGGTTATTCGAAATTAATTTGGAATAATAATTCTCAACTAGGAAGTTTTAAATTGGAAGAGTTGATCAAGTTTGACTTTTTAGAACTTAACCTCAGATCGGAGTTTATATGGTTTCGTTAGGTCCGGATGGTGATTTTGGACTTGGGTGTATGCCAGGATTTGCATTTGGTATTTCAAGAAGGTTTCGGCACTATTTGATGAAAGTTGAAAATTAAAAGGTTCGGAATGTCTATAAGTTTGACTGAGAGTTGACTTTTATGACATCGGGTTCAAATTGGGGTTCCCAAAATTGTAATAGCCTTGTTATGTCATTTTGGACTTGTGTACAAAATTTGAGTTTATTCCGAGTTGATTTGATAAGGTTCCGCATGACTTTTGGTAGTTGAAATATTAAAAGTTCGATTTGAGGTGCGATTCGTAGTTTTGATATTTTTATGCATGATTTGAGGCCTCGAGTAAGTTCTTATTATATTATGGGACTTGTTGGTATGTTCGGAGAGGGTCAGAGAGCCTCGGATGTGTTTCAGATAGGTTTGAGTTGTGTTTCGCTTGTTTTTTATGTTTCGACGTCGTTTCTTCAAGCATAAGTGGCACCACTTAAGCAAATGAGCTCCAATTTCTATTTGGATTGAAGCATTAGATCTGCATTGTAATTTTTGAACCATAGCAACCGGAATCATCAAGTTTGGACATCGTATGAGGAGTTTTTGTTCATTTTACTAAGAATTGGGTTGCCAGATTTTTCAGATTAATTACGAAATTCCTACTGACTTCGTATTTAAAAATTTTCACTGTTTCCACATATTGAAACCAACATATCTACTTCATTATAAGGTCAAAATAGAGTGATTTAAAAGCCTAACTTGACGAAAATTTCATAAGGAATTAATTGGATGCATTAAAAGTGTATTTCGGGATGGTTTGCGTAACGACCCGACCGGTCGTTTTGAGCTTTTGCACTTTACTCGTCAGATCTCGGGCATAACTTGTCTCGTGTGATATATTATGACTTATTTAAAATGTTGGTTCTGGTTTTCATGATGAGCGAAATGAATTTGGAAGAACAATTCTCAATTTGAAGCTTAAAATTTTAAAAAGTTTGACCAAGTTTTGACTTGTTAGCATATGATCTCGGATTGAATTTTTTATGATTTGGTTAGATCCATTAGGTGTTTGGGACTTAGGAGCGTGATTGGAATGCATTTTGGAGGTCCGAAGTAGATTTAGGCTTTAATTGGCGAAATTAAAATTTTTGCATTTGCCAGTTGATAGGTGAGATTTTGATATAGGAGTTGGAATGGAATTTCATAAATTGCAGTAGGTCCGTTGTGTCATTTGTGATGTGTGTGCAAAATTTTAGGTTATTCGGATGGGGTTTGATAGACTTTTTGATCGAATTCGGAATTTGGAAGTTTTGAAAATTCTTAGGCTTGAATCTGAGTGTGATTTGATATTTTGATGTTGTTTTGAGCATTCTGAAGGTTGGAACAAGTTTGAATGATATTTTAGGATTGGTTGGCATGTTTGGTTGAGGTCTCGGCGGCCTCAGGTGAATTTCGAAATAGTTCCGGACCATTTCTAAGCTATTTTTAGCTGCTGGTTTTTGGCTACAATAGTGTTCTATGCGATCGCGAGGAATTGGACGTGATCACGATGAGTAAAATGCAAAAAAAATGTCAATGCTTCGCGATTGCGGATGAACTTCTGCGATCGCATAAAGTAAATATTTTGCTGCATTGATCCAACTTTGGAAGCTTATATTTCCCAATTTATAAGAAATTTAAAGACGACCCAAAAAATAAAAGTTGTAGTTCTTTGTATCTAATTTTCACAAATGTAAATTAATTAGAATTTTATGTTGTGAACAAAATGTTATGCTTGTTATACTATAGGCTGTCCAGGAAGGGTTTAGAAATCTCTAATGCACAGGGCTGAATTTAAAAGCATATATCTCGCAATATATGAAGAGTCAGAAAATGAGCAACATATGAAATTATATCCCTTGGTGTCTAGTTTTCAGAATATCAAACCATTTCTCATTTAGAGTTATGTGCAAAACGTTATTTTCATTACACTGGAGGCTGTCCAGAAGAGGTGGGAACTTGTTCTTCGCAATCGCGAAGGGCAAATTTTGGGCTAAGAAAGTTGTGCTTCACGTTCGCGAAGAACTTTCTGCGATTGAGAAGAGTATATACCTGGGTAGAATATTTTAAAGACCTGTTCCACGACTTTGAATCCTTTTTGCACCATTTTTAATGAAAAAAGAGCATGGAGGCGATTTTGAAGAGCGAAAATCATTGTTCTTCATTGAGGTAGCTAAAACTTGATAATTTGTGATTAAGGATAAAAACATATTAGTATTTAATTCATGAAACTCAGTAGAAAAAGGTGGAGTTAGGGGTTGAGATTATGAGACATGCTACGGATGATTGGAGGGGTCAAACGAACTTCGATTTTCGAGTTCTTTATATGTATGAACTCGTGAGATGATGAAAAAAAATTTGGTATAAAGTTTGTCCAATTCTAGGGCGCGGACCTGGGGGTCGGGATTTGTTCTTAAAATTGATATTTTTCAATTGGAATTCATTCGTTTAACATAATTTAGTGATAAAAATCTGAACTTGGTAGATTTGGAGCACTCGAAAGTTGTTTCAAAGGGCAAAGGCATTTCAAGCTAGATTTCGGTCCGGATTAAGGTGAGTAATGATTTTAAATATTGTCCTGAGGTTATGAAACCCAAAATTTCACAGTGTACGCCTATGTTGAGGTGACTTATATGCTAGATGATGAGTGTGGGGTAGAAAATCGTTGGGATTGTGACTTAGTCCACCACAAATGGCTATTTTAATGCGTATTTGACCATTAGTAGTTTAATATTATTGTATTTAGGCTAAATGCCATATATGAGCTTCGTGCCAGCCGTTTGAACCCTTAGGGAATTGTTAAGATTTTCCTCACTGTTTGATTTCATACTTGTGCTCATTCATGCCTTATTTTCACTGTTTTTAAAACTCAACTATGTCAATATGTTTTAAACACACTAAATAATATTTTCAATGTATTTTGATCTGAACTTCATATTTTACTAATGCCCGAGGGGCTTATGAGATTCTGACTGAGTAAGGCCGGGGGCTGTGTTGTGAGGAAACATTTGGGTCAGGCTGCACGCCGCAGTAGTGATACATTGATTATGATAATGAGGCCGAGGGCCTGAGATTGTATGCCATGAAGTGGCTTGATATTGATATGAGGTCAAAAGCCTATTTATGATGCCACAAGATGGCTTAATTATGCGTTTCGGCTTAAGGGGCCCCTCCTGGAGTCTGTACACCCTCAGTGAGCGCGAGTACCCATTGTGATGTGAGATATAGCTCGAGGGACTGGTATTATTTTATGACATTGCCCGAGGGGCTAATTCTATTGTTACTATGCCCGAGGGGCAGTTATTATGCGTTTACTTATTAGTTATTTTCATGTATATTGTTTGGCTATTTAAGAGAAGTTTATGAGATTTTACTACTTAATTATAATTATTGATTTGTTATGCCTCTTGTAGCTTAATGTTGTGCTTTACGTGGCTTCATATTACTCAGTCTTCAATTGTTTTTATTACTCACTAATTTGGAAGTACTCACTTTACTCCCTGCATCTTGTGTGTAGATTCAGGTACTTTTGAACCCGGTAGCGGGTATTAGTAGCTCAGAGGTAGAGCATAGGAATTTAGCAAGGTAGTTGCCTGACATTTGTAGCATTGCTTTTCTCCCTCTCGATTTTTTTGATTGTATCTAGTACATTTTAGACTCTTGTTGTATTCGGACCGTAGTAGATGCTCATGACTAGTGACACCCCCATGTCGGGCTGTGTTGGGTTTGTTTTTCTGCAAGTTATACTATTAAATGCATATATTTTAGATTTTTTTTCTTGATTACGACTTAATACTTATCTTATTGCTTAAGATTGGAATTGGAATGTGTCTGCTGGCCTTTTCTTCACAAGAGGCACCATCACGACTAGGTATTGGTTTAAGGTCGTGACAAGTTGGTATCAGAGCCTAGGTTACATAGATCTCACAAGTCATGAGAAGGTTTAGTAGAGTCTCGTGGATTGGTACAGAGACGTCTGTATTTATCCTGAGAGGCTGCAGAACATTTAGGAAAATCTTTGCATTCTTGAATTCTTATCGTGCGTCCGTGATTCAGCTTGAAAATTAACTATTGAAATTCCTTCCACGCGTTCGCATGCACGCATTAGCGCTCAATATTAGATGTGCATTAATGGCTTGTGATTCCCTGATCGAGGGGTTATATGTGATGTCTGTATGTTTGACGTTGGGCCAGTCGGGAGGATTTGAGGCCGGATTTTTACATATAGCTTGAGTACCAAGGTGCTGAATATGTGAGTCATGTTTTCAAACTTATATATTCGGTAGTGCCCCTATTAGTAGAAGTGATGTTTGGATAGTTACGTGATGAGTGTGATGTGAATACGAGATATATTCATATGATTTATAAGCGACGAGAAGGGTGTGTTGTAGGATAGAAGAACTATTAGGTGCTTGATTTCCATCTTGATTCGAGGTATAGCCTCTGAGTTATGGGTATGTTAAGAACCTTTTCATGTTTCCTAGTTGGGAATGAAGTAAATTTCATGTTGCGGTCTGAGTTCATACTCATACAGTTTAAGTGGCTACGTTATGTTTATGACGGTGGAAGGTATGCGCAAATGATAGTTTACGGCAAAGCATGTGTGTTATCTCCTACGGATTGTTCTGAAGTTTGCATAATCCTTTATGTCATTTATTGGAATATCTCTGTTACCAGGGAAATATATGTTTTACAATTTTAATTTGGGTTGCTCAAGAGAGTAGTCCTGACTACTATAAGAGTGAATGCGAGATTTGCAGAAGATATGAAATACTAAATGGTATGTGTTCCACGAGCTTATGAAGGATTGAGTTAATCTCACTATGGTATTATGGCAGCAACAAAGTATATGAGTCATGAGTTATTATGTATTTTTTGATCTATGGCTTCAAGCCAAGTGGGGGATTTTGCTGATTGCACGGTTATTTGCTATGTTGGTTCCAGTTTGAGGTGTACTGGTGAATTAGTTATGGTTTGCAAAGATTGAGCCCGAGGATGGATCGAGTAAAGGAATATTTTTGACTAAGGTAAGGTTATATCATGCTTCATAAGTGTTTGAGAATCACGGAATGTCTTAAGCTGTTGTTGATAAAGAGTGCATAGAAAATAAAGTGGTTTGGTTGCATCAAGGTAAGATTATATGCTGCAATGTTTGAAGTTCTAATGAGTCACACCTTGTTCGGTTCATTTGATTAGGCTAATTGAAGCTTAATCAAAGTTGATGACTCAAGAGAATGGTTCTAATGCATTAAAGGTTTTTTTTCATGTAATAATTGGAGATTTTCATGTGTATAATTTGGCTAGAAACTGAGGTTTGCGTTGGAAGGTGTCAAGACTTGTGTCATTTCTATATCATTATAGGATTCTATATATAAATATTAGGAAGGTAATGGTTTCAAATTTGCGAGAATTATCTTCGGGGTAGGTATTCTGAATGTGGTTCTTATGGAAACATTTAAGAGAGTACTCGGAGAGTTATGAGCCTTAGACGGTGAGGTTTTATGCTTGGGTCTCGTATGGTGACCATGGATTGAAGAATGATGGTGTTATAGCAAGAATAAGTATCAAGTTGAAGGTAAATCAGGAGGAACTCAGATAGATGGGATAGCTTGGTAGTAGGTCGGATTGATATGGTAAAGGTATGATTAGTTCCTTGCATTTCTATGAAATAATGACTTTCTGCAGGTGTTTTGCGGCAATGTTCTTGGGTCTAGTGGCATGCGTACTTTGGTTGAGTTAGAAGGATTAAGTCTAGACAGTTTAGTGTTGTGCAAATGGAACTCAGAGAGCTCTTAATGGTTTCTACCACTATTAGATATGTATAATTTCTATGAGTGTGAGAAGCATGGGATGTGTAATAATTTCCTTTTATATGTTATAATGGAACGTTCTTGGTTAGTTGAGCACGTAGTTGCTGGTGGCTCGGAAGGGGGATAAAGTTCTCATGTTATCCTATGATGGTATGGTTTATGAGGTATATTGTGGAGGATGGATATTTGCATCTGTAAGGTTACTGTTCAGTTCTAAAAGGGAGGTTATAAAAATTCTTAGGTAGCACGGGCAGTTTTAGATGATTGAGGAAATGGTATTACTAATTGGTGTGACTTGACGAGGGTATGTGTTTCAGGAAAAGCAATGTGGCTAAGTTGATGGTACTTCAATAGTATTTCGGCGCTTTCTTGCTAGATGGACTGCTGATATTCGAGTTTGCTTGGCGGCACAAAAGAATTTTAGAGCATCTCTCGTGGAATGATTAGATATGTAGGTGTGGTATGTATTCGGACGACAAAAATTGAGATCGGGTATGGTGATTTGTGTGCTATATAGAGTTGGACTGGGAGTTCTCATATTTAGGCCATGTTGTGGTTGTGGGTCGTGCATATCGGCATCGTTTAGTGACTAGCGTGGTCTGGAGACCCGAGAGGATCTTTTAGTACTTGGTATGTTAGATTTTAGATGTGATATTAGGCGCAGACTGGTTGTCTCCGGGTTGTGTTATTCTAGACTATTGTGCTAAGGAGGTGTTGTTGGCTATGCTGGGAATGCCACAGATTAAGTGGCGGTGTTCGACAAATTTTGTTCTTGGTATAGTGGTTTCATATTTTGAAGACCCAGCGAAGGACTGTGAAAGGATTGTCTTCCTTATTTGGGCTCGTGATGGATGTCAGTGCAGAGGTTCCTTATATTAATTTAGTTATGGTCTAGCTCACCTAAACCATTTTTGCTTATGCGATGGAAACCCGCATCTACGACACCGCATCTGCGGTCCACAAACCGCAGATGCGAAAATACCAGAAACAACAAATTCTGAAGCTGCAACGCAATTTCCAATTTCTCTGCTAACCATCTGAAGTCACCCCGAGACCCCCGGGACCTCAATCAAAAGGACAAACAAGACCCAATATTTTATTCAAACTTGTTTCAATCATCAAAACACTTCAAATGATATTAAATCTACCCAATCACATGAATTCAAGCCTAAGTTTCTAAAATCTTCTGAAATACGCTTTTGATAAAAAACTAAACCAAAACATGTCTGAATGACCTGAAATATTGCACACACATCCCAAATGACATAACGAAGCTACAAAAACTCCCGAAATTCTATTCCCACCCTCGAATCAAAATCACACCTATCAACCTAAATTCGCCAAAATACTAACTTCGCCAATTCAAGCCTAATTCTACACCAGACCTCCAAAACCAATTACGATCATACTCCTAAGTCACAAATCACCTCCCGAAGCTAAAAAAATCATCGGAACTCACATCCGAGCCCTCTCACTCATAAGTTAATTCGGTTGAATTTTTCAACTTAAGCCTTCTTAAAATAGACTAAGTGTCTCATTTCTTACCAAATCCTCTCTGGTTGCAAACTAATCAACTTGATCACATAAAACATGGATAACGAAGCATAAAGAAATAGAAATGAGGGAAATGGAGCGGTAACTCATGAGACAATTGTCCAGATCATCACATACTTCCCAACTTAAACAAATGTTCGTCATTGAACATGCTCAGAGTTGTTTCAAAAGTGAACCAATCATTGAATAACCTTACCATGTATATACCCGGGGTGATCTCACGTCACCCTATCTCATCTAGGTCTAATAACACATTGCAACTGAAATTCCACAACCCAATCTAACCCATAAACCATAGAACCACATTTCCATTTCCAAAATCACACAAGATCAGAACCTCACATCTCTATTCAGAATAAGCCTGAACCAGCTGTAATAACCCATACCTGCAACCTCAGGTGCAATTACCTGGTATACCACATAAGTCAAGTTCCTATAGCGATAAATTCCATTCAGAGCAGCGGCACACAATGCCTGAATACTGGTTGAAAACCTCTTATCAACTAAAATTTCAGTCCAACACTTTTACATCTACTGCAACTGACAACTATAACACGCAGTAAGCCATCACTATTTCTTAGAGAAACCATTCATGAAGTCACTTCCCCTTGGAAAATACCATATCAAATTGCTGAGACGGACCTCGATATTATCCTCCCAACATAATGAAATCGAATCCGTTCGTATTCATTAATTATCCCATCGATCTCCTCTAATCCAACAAACCACTCGGGTGACATGACATGTCTATATAAGTCTAAGACACAACTTACATAATACGCGCACTAATAAGAAACGGTCCGAACATACTCAAATCATGAAAATGACTCAAATGAAAGAATGTTCCTTCCTGTGATGCCTCTTGAGGTTGGACCATGGTTTCATCATTTGAATTTCTTACCAGCCCAATCTCTTCGTTATTTTGTTCTTTCTTCTCAAAAAGAATGTTATTTTTAAATAACATATACATTTTTCACACATAGTTCTTTTACTGTATATCTTATAAGCTTTAATATGTTAAGAATATCCCAAGAATATTCCCTCATGCCTAGGAAATCTTTGCCATTATTATGCACAAAATACTTGCATATAAATGCCCTAAGTTGGGATATATTTAGCTTTCTCCCTTTATTTGACTCATAGGGAATCTTCTTAACAAGAGATCTAGTCATGCAACTAATTATGATATAGCATGCAAAAATTTAGCAAACTTAACATTTTTAAATTCAGTTGCATGATAGACCTAATTGATGCAAATTGATTACCTAGTTGTTTCTGAGTTGTTCTAACAAAAGAATTAAATATGTCAAATGCTTCATCTTTAGATGTTAAAAATATTGTCCATGTAAACCTAGAGTAATCACCAACAAACACCATTACATATCTTTTACCACCTCTGCTTAATGTTCTCATTGGGCCACAGAGATCCATATGGACCGGTTCCATCATTCTGGTGGTGCTTACCACTTTACTGCATTTAAAAGAGGATCTTACCTGCTTCCCCCTTGCACAAGCCTCACAAACTTTGTCTTTCTTAAACTTGATGATAGGCAGCCCTATCACCAGATCCTTGGATACTACTTTGTTGAGTTAAATTAGACTTGCATGTCCAAGTCTCTTGTGCCAAAGGAGGGGATCATTACCCAACACACTTACGCAATGCATATATTGGTTACTCTTTTTCCCTACAAAACAATCTTGTCAATAGTAAGATTAATCACAAAACATTTGGTAGTGGTGAATGCTACCAAGTTACCTTTATCGCATAATTGTGATACACTGATAAGACTGTACTTTAAGCTATCTATCAAGTAGATATTCTCAATAGAGTGAGAATAAGTCTTACCTACATTTCCAACCCCAATGATCTCACCTTTATTCTCATTTCCAAAGGAGACATTACCTCCTTTGAGGTCCTCAAGTGAAAGGAACTGGTTCTTGCTTCCTGTCGTATGCTTTGAGTAACCACTATCTATATATCATATTTGGTTGCTCCCTTTCACTTGGACCCATAAAAGGAAATCAGAGGTTAGTCTTAGGAATCCAAACAAGTTTGGGTCCCTTTTTTATAGGCAAAAGGGTGAATCAAATTCTTTTTAGCCCATTATGGCAGCCTATTTTTCCCTTGAACAAATTCTTTATTCTTTTTACTAGCCTTTTCTATTGCAATAAATTCAAATTTATAGTGACCAGTTTTACCACAGTGTGTGCAAATTTTGTTCTTGGGAAGTGTGAGGTATTTGCTTTTGGGATCCCACTTAGGTGCAGGGGTCCCGTATCTAAGTCCTCTCTAATTGCTACTATGGTGTTCATGTAGCCATGCAAGTGCATCGGAGGACCTATTCCATTTACAGGTTCTATCTAGCTCGTGCTTAACCTTGTTTAGATCCTCCTTTAGGACTATAATCTGGTCATCTCTTTTGTACAACACATCTTTTATTTTTCCTACATTTTATTCTAAAATGAGTTGTGTGTGATCAGGTTTCTTTTTATCAGTTCCTAATTTCAATTTTATATTTTCAGATTTAAGCTCTAAGACTGTGGTGTCATGTTCATGAACCTGGTTCTTCAACTCAACATTTTTACTATCACTTTCACTAGCCCTAAGTTCCATGTTTTTTCACTTTGCTTTCAGAATCACACACTCCTTGGAAAGTTACTCCTTTTCATTGTTTATAACTTCAAATTCATCAATTACATCTAGAAGTAATTCGGAGAGACTTTCTTTAGACAAAAATTTAATCTTGTCTTTGAGATGAATTATACTTACCTCAGATTCCTGATCAGATTTCCCAATTGCCATAAGTGCTTGTTCATCTCCATATTCATCTTCTGAGTTATCATCTCAGCTTTCACCATAAGCAGCAACTATAACCTTTGTTAATCTTTTTTTTGTCTTCGAATAAACCTGTTCCTTCTTCATGTTCCTTCGTCAGCTCTTTCCTTCTTCCATTCAATTTCCCATTTAGGGAAATTTTTAATGTGGTGATCAGTCTTCCCACACTTGTAACACCCCTCATTTGTTTGTTTTTCAGGAACCCTTGGTTTGTTCTTGAAGGACCATTTTCTCTCATTAGGTACTTATTAAAATCCTTTGTGATCATGGTCATTGCATCCTGCTCTAGATCAGCACCTTCAGTGATTCTAGATGTCATGCCCCTTTCCTTTTTGGGTGCATCCATATTCATGATTTGCCTTCTCAGTTCATAGGTAGTAAGATTTCCAATTAGTTCATCCAGCTTGAGGGTAGTAACATTCTTAGATTTCTGGATAGCAGTGGTTTTGCTTTCATATGAGACTAGAAGTACCCTTGTCAAAATCTTCTCAACTTTTTCTTCTTCAAGAATAACCTTTCCAAGAGACTTACGTTCATTTGTTAGTGTACTGAACCTTGTATGCATCTCTTGGATGGTTTCCCCTTCCTTCATGGTGAAATTATCATATTGAGAATACAACAGTGTTCCTCTAGACCTCATCACTTGAGGTGTTCCTTCATAAGCCACTTGCAAAGTGTCCCAGATTTCCTTAGCAGTGGTACAATTATCAATTCTACTTTACTCGTCTGGACCAAGTCCGCACACAATCCATTTCTTGGCCTTTGCATTCTTTTCCCACTTTCTCAAATCTTCAGCACTGCAGCCAGGTCTTATCTTTGGCACATCCACTCCTTCAGCATTCTTCTATAGTTGCTAGAGGACCATAAGTGATTATGTCCCAGAGTTCACAGTCTTCTCCTATGATGCGATCTCTCATCCTATTTTTCCACCAAGAGTAGTAATGGCCATTAAAGAGTGGATGTCTATCAGTGGATTGCCCTTTCCAGTTCCCAGGTGGTGCACTCATGTTGATCTTTTCCTAAGGTCTGAAATATATGAAACAGGACTGATAAACCAGGGAGAAAGGCGATGCTGCAAACGCTGGCAATCACCTTGCTAACTCCGATAACTTTGCCTCTGATCAGTCAAAACCCGCTACGGGTGCAAAAACACTTGCATCTGCACACACGGTGGAGGAATTAAAGTGAGTACTCTAATTCAGTGAGTAATAAAAGGTAAATAACAATTGAGTAGTAAGAAATTACATAAAGCAAATAAACATGTTGTATAGAGGCAGTGTAAAACCCTCTGAGAAAAAAAAAGCAGTAAAGCTGTGAAATCTTTGAAAATATCTTAGCTCAGTTTAAAGTCTTTTGAAAATGATGTTTTCAAAAGTTACGCAATGAAAGCAAAACAGTTAGTGTCAATAAGCACTGAAAATCTTCCCCTCGAGCACAAATACCACAGTATAACAGGTAAAATAACAAGTAAATATAAAATATGAACACATAATGGTTCGCCCCTCGGGCAGTATCTCAGAACAGTACCAGCCTCTCGGGCTCACTCCTAGAATAGTATCAGCCACTCGACCTCACTCTCAGAACACTTTCAGTCCCTCGACCTCACTTTTAGAACGATATTAGTCCCTCGGGCTCACTTTTAGAATAATGGGTACACGTGCTCACTGTGGGTGTGCAGACTCTAGAGGGGCCCCTTACAGCCCAAGCGCTATATGAAGCCACCTCGTGGCATCATCTCTCGGAACTCGGCCTCACATCACTCAAGCCAACTCGTAGCATATAAAATATCTCAGACCCTGGGCCTCAAATCACTCAGTGTATCCTCACATATGGCCCTCGGTCTCACTCAGTCCAAAAATCATCACAAGCCCCTCGGGCATTAGTAAAATAGCAGTTCTCAACTATTTTATTATTATTTAAAATAGTGATAAAAACATTATTTAAAATATTATTTAATTCTCAAAACTGAGTAAAAGTGGCTAAGTTTTTAAAATAGTCAACAGAACTGAGTTCAAGTAATAATTCAAAACAGTGAGAAAATAGTGATAAAAATCCCCGAAGGGTTCAAATAATTGGCACGATGTCCAAATATGGTATTCAGCCCAAATCATGCTGATACCAAATAATTTTCGGTCAAATAAGTAGTAAATTCATCAATAGAGACGGACCAAGTCACAATTCTCAATGGTGCTCTACCCCACGCTCGCTATTCGGCGTGCAAGTCACCTCAACAGAGCAGTATGATGTGCAATCCGGGGATTCAAACACTCAAAATATCATTTACAATCATTACTCAACTCGAACCGGCGAAATCTCTAGCTCACGACGCCTTTACTCCTCAAATCGACCTCCACGCGCGTCGAATCTACCAAAAACTAGAACGAATACATCACAATATGCTAAGCAAATAAAGCCCAAGCGAAAATAATCAATAACGGGCACAAAACCCGAAATTAACAAAATCTAAGTCCCGGACCCACTTCTCGAACTTCAAAATTTTCACATTATTAGATTCCTCGTCCTCCCACGAGTTCATACATACCAAAAACACAAAAATCGGTGTTCAAATCACTCCTCAAATCCCCATTTAAAACCCTCTTAAACTCAAGCCCTAAACCTTTATCTTTAGTCCTTTAATTCCTTAAATTTCAATCCCAATCCATGCAATATTACCATACAAGTGGGTTTTAAGTCCAAAATCCTTACCTCAACGACGTCTCTTTGATTCTTCTCCTCAAAATCACCCAAAGCTCCCAATTCTGAGTGAAAAATTGGTTAAACCCTTCAAAAATCGCGAAAAAAGACATATATACATTCTGCCTAGACATAACCGCATATGTGGTCCAAAATACGCTTTTTCAGTACCGCATATGCGGTAAACACACCCGCTTCTACGAAGTTCATTAAACCGGCCTAAGCCACATCTGCAGAAGATTCCCTTTAGCCGTTTCTACGGTCCAGCTCGCCTGATCTATTTTTGCTTTGGAGAAGAAACACCCGCATCTGAGGTCCACAAACCGCAGATGAGAAAATACCAGAAGCGGCAAATTTTGAAGCTGCAACACAATTTCCAATTTTCCCGCTAACCATCCAAAATTACCCTGAGGCCCTCGGGACCTCAATCAAAAGCACAAACATGACCTAATATCTTATTTAAACTTGTTTCAATCATCAAAACATTTCAAAGGATGTTAAATCTACCCAATCACATCGGATTCAAGCCTAAGTTTCTAAAGTCTTCCGAAATACGCTTTTGATCAAAAACTAAACCAAAACACGTCCAAATGACCTAAATTTTTTCACACACATCCTAAATAACATAACGAAGCTACAAAAACTCTCTTAATTTCATTCCAACCCTCGGATAAAAATCTCACCTATCAACCGAAATTCGCCAAAATACTAATTTCGCCAATTCAAGCCTAATTCTACACCGGACATCCAAAATCAATTGCGATCACACTCCTAAGTCAAAAATTACCTCCCGAAGCTAACTGAATCATCGGAACACACATCCGACCCCTCTCACACATAAGTCAATTTCCGGTTGACTTTTCCAATTAAAGTCTTCTTAAAAGAGACTAAGTATCTCATTTCTTACCAAATCCTTTCCGATCACAAACTAATTAACTTGATCACATGAAATAAAGATAACAGAGCATAAAAAAGTAGAAATAGGGTTAACAGAGCGATAACTCATGAGATGATTGGTCGGGTCGTCACATATGGCAAGCAACCGTCTCAATTATCTTCAAATTATCCTTAACCAATATCAATTTTTAAATCTATTTTCAAACATGGTAAGCACCAATCTCTTGTTGAATGCCCCACAAACTTTCACTGGAAAATATTATCAAATTTGGTCAATAAAAATAAAATCGTATCTTGAAACCTATGATTTATAAAATATTGTAATAGAAGAAAGATATTTACAACTACTCCCTATAATAATATCATTACCCCAAATTGAAACTCCTTTGGAAGAATCTTCAGACAAAATAAAGTTGTTGAGATTGTTTTTAAGCGCAAAACTAGAAAGAAAGAAAAAAAGAATAAGTCATATGCAGAAGGATGCAAGTTCAAAAACACTTGAAGGAATGCACAAACACAAATTGCAAAAGAAGAAATTGAGGAGAATCAATCTATTGCAGCAACAAAAGCAAGAAGGAGTGTTACATTTTATATTTGTGCTACTGCTGGTATTTTATTTACCGGAATAATAAGTAGGTTAAGTAGAAGAAGGAGTCTTTGTCTAAATTTGAATTTAATAAGATAAGTTAGTTGAGATAGTTTAGGTTTTTGAATTTGAATATTTATTTCCTGATTTCCTACAGATTCTATTTTTAAATTGGTTATTTAAAGCCCTCTTAGTGTAACGACCCGGCCCGTCGTTACGAGAATTTACCACCTCGTCATATTGCAATTATATGTTTTATGCTTTTATATCAGTGTTAGAGCCTATCGGGTGAGTTAGGAGTGAATTGAATTGAAAATGAAGCAAATAGCATGTTTGAAGGAAGTTTGAATATGGAAAGTCAACCAAGAGTTGACTATTGAGTTAGAGTGCTCGGAATCGGATTCTGATGATTCGACTAGTTTCGGGGGATCATTTATGACTTAGGAGAACAATCGGAATTGAATTTGGAGTTCCGGTGTAGTTTTAGGCTTGAATTGGCTAAAGTTGAATTTTGGCGAAAACCGAACGGTAGGTGATATTTTGATCCGGGGGTCGGAATGGAATTCCGACAATTCCTGTAGCTTCGTTATGTGATTTTGGATATGTCTGCAAATTTTCAGGTCATTCGGACGTCGTTTGGTCGGGTTTTTGATGGAATGAGCAATTCGGAAATTTTGAAGAAACTTAGGCTTGAATCCGTGTGTAATTGGTGATTTTGATGTTTAGGCTGGTGTTTTTATGATTCGAACAAGTTCGTATCGTGTTTTGGAGTATGTTGGTGGTTTTCGTTCGGGTCCCGGGGGCCTCGGGGTGAATCCGGACCATCATCCGGGCATTTTGAACTTGGCAAAATCTGCTGTAAATTGCAGATCACTGTGCAGAAGGCTAAGCCTTCGCGTTCGCGAGGGCAAGGCCCGCGTTCGCGTAGGCTGGGGCACTTTGGTCATCGCGTTCGCGAGGAGGACGGCCGCGATCGCGTAGAAGGAATCTGGGAAGCATCGCGTTCGCGATGGGTTAGTCGCGATCGCGTAAGAGAAAATAGTGAAGCATCGCGTTCGCGTGGATGGAGGCCGCGTCACGTAGAAGGATCTCCAGATGGCTGAAGAAATGTGCATCGCGAACGCGTGGGGGCATGTCGCATTCGCGAAGGGAAAATGGATCAGTGCATCGCGGATGCGTTATAAGTAACGCGAACGCGAAGAGTAAAATGATGCTGGGCATCGCGAACGCGTGGGAGCTCACGCGAACGCGAAGAGCAAATTTGTCTGGCAGTGAAATTAAAACCAGAAACATTTCACTTACGGGTTCATATACCCAAAACACCATTTTTGAGCCCTAGAGAGAAGAAATCACGGGAAAACACTGGGAAATCATCGGGTATTCATCGGAGGTAAGTTTTTTGACTCAAAAACATCATTTTATGGTAGAATTAACATCAATCTTCATGAATTTGGGTAGAAATTGTGAAGGATTATGGCATAGATATTGAAAACGAAAATTGGGTTTTGAAAGGCCAATCGAACTCCGATTTTGGTAAATTTTATATGTACGGACTCGTGGCGAGACGAGGGTTCTGTAAATATGAGTTTCGAAATTTTTCGAGATGTGGGTCCGGGGCTCGGGTTATGCAAATTTCGTGATTTTTGATATTTTTCGAGTTCTTTCAATTGGGTTATGTTCCATTAGCCTATTTTGATATATTTGTGCTGATTTGTGCTAGTTTTGACGTGCGTGGATGCCGGTTCGAGGAGATAAGGCATCGCGGGCATGAGCTTTCGTCGGTTCGAGGTGGGTAATACTTGTAAATGATGTCCCGAGGGTTAGTAAACCCCGGACTTGCACATCTTAGTGCTGTGTCGAGGTGACTTGCATGCCGGATAACGGGCGTGGGGTAGAGCACCATTGGGGATTGTGACTTGGTCCGTCCCGCGTAATAAATAATAACACCTAATTGTTGAAAAGAATTGGACTAATTATCATGTTTGTGGTCTTCGTGCCAATTATTTGAATCCTTCAGGGATTGGTATCACTGTTTTGATAACACTGTGCATATTTTTATTCTAAATTTAAGGTTTAAAATGGTATTTTGCTAATCAGTATTTTTGTAAGGTTAGGAAAAACTTGAAAAAGGTCTTAATAACATTTTTAGCTATGACCTAATATGATATTGTTGCCCGTAGGGCTTTCTTGATTATTTGTTAGACTGATTGGGCCGAGGACCATATGTTAGGGCATGACATTTCATGTGAGCATATGCATACACATGCATGGATCGGACCGCACGCCGCAGTGGTATACGGATCGGGCTGCGCGCCGCAGCAGGTGTGATATTAATATCGTGCTTGGGCTGTAGGAGCCCCTCCGGAGTCCGAACCCCCACAGTGAGCACGGGTACCCAAATTGGATCGGGCTACACGCCGTAGCGGTAATATGCATGTCATGCATACATTGGTTTTTGTGTACTACGTGGCATAACATTCAGCACTCATACATTACCGACACACATGCATTAGTTGCCTTATTGACCAGATCTCCTGGTGTAAATTGATAAGGAGTGCTGAGCCCGAGGGGCTGATTTGAGTGCGTACTTGCACTACTTGAGATTGTATCCAGGTATTGGTATATTATTAGGAAAGAAAGTAGTTAAAATTAAGATTTCTAAATAATCTACTCACATATGCTTGAAAGGAATAAAAAGATAGTCATGTATTGTGTAGCATGAGGTAGTGCCTATCGTGGTTTTCTTCCCTTCAACATTATTTACTTTTATTACCGCCGAGTTGGAAGTACTCACACCCGACTCCCCGCACCTTGTGTGCGATCCGTGTACATCACAAGTGGAGCCGATTCTATTATGGCTCGGGATTGCTTTCGGACAACGGAGGTAGCCGCCGCTGTTCGCAGGACCTCGATTCTCCGCCTTGTCTCGTACTTTTGTTCCGATTATCCCACACTTGTGCACAGCTTATATTCACTATTTACACTTTGTATACTCTGTAGAGGCTCATGACTCTCGACCCTTCGGTCCTATGGGAGTTGGCACGTGTCGGGACTTGGTTCCCTGTTTTTAATATATCTAACACTGTTATGCTTAAATTGGACAAAGTGAGCTTGTGGCTCCGTGGTTATTATTGATTGGTCGAGCTAGTCTAGTAGTGTGTTGGGCGCCATCACGACCGGATTTGGAGTCGTGACAAGTTGGTATCGTAGCCTAGGCTTACTAGGCCCCATGAGTCTCGAGCCGGTTAGCAGCAGTCTTGTGGATCGGTACGGGGACGCCTGTACTTATCCTCGGGAGGCCGCGAACCTTTAGGAAACACTTCACATTTCTTGGAATTCTTATCGTGCGTACTTGATTCAGCTTGAGATATGCTTTTGAAATTTCTTCCGCACGTCTGTGTACGCATCGAGCGCTCAGTAATATAATTGACTTATGGCTTGCGATTCCCCGGTCGAGGGGCAAGATATAATCTCCGTGAGTTCATGTTGGGCCAGTCGGGTGGACTTGAGGCTGGATCCTTGTCTATGGCTTGAGCACCAAGGTATTACTTTTGCGAGTCGGTATTATGAAGTTCATACGATCGGTACTGATCCTTATTGTGCAAATGGCAGTTTGATAATGGGTGAGCTGTAAGGTATTCAGTGCTTATTGTGATTTGATACGTAGCCCTAGCTATGGGCGTGAGAAATAATTATCATATCTCGTAATTGGAAGGTAAAGTGCCTTATGTGTAGTGGAACGAGTTTAAACTCGGGAAGACTAAAGTGATTTTGATATGTGTTATGATTCGAGCAGGTACAGCGCAGGTTCAAGTATAAATTATGATAATATGATTCGTATAGTATTGAGATTTAATGTTGTTGAAATACATTGTGATATCTTGTCGAGTTGTGGATGTATTGTTAGAATGGTTTGGTGATTCTCTGGCAGTGGATAGGCCAAATTACAAAGGAAACTCTGCCAAAATTTTTGGAAAATTTGGGACTTAGAAAGATTTCCGTCACCTAAAGAGAGCGGGCTTATTGGTGGTGGTGTGTATAAATGCAAGAATTGTAGAAGGGTTTATAAGGTCTCTGATGATTCGAGTCTTTGTCAAGGCTTGTAAATGACTTGAGTTTAATCTCATATTAATATTTCGACATCACTCGAGTAATACTGATATGAGTGGTTGAAAGTGCTTTGATGAATGGCTTCGAGCTAAGTTGGGGAGGTTGCTATTGATTAACTGATTGCCCTATTGTGTGCTATGTTGATTCTGTCTCTAAGTATGTTGGGAAATTCTGGTAAAAGTTATGGTGCTTCGTAGATCTAATGAAGTACTAGGGTGTTTTGAACTGCTGTTGGTAAAGAATATTCACCGTATAGAAAAGAAAGATAGCCGATTGTATCTGTAAGTAATCATGTTCTGCGATGTCAGAGTTCTAACAAAACACGAGTGGTTCTACTCAATAGGACAGTTGAATTACAGCTGAATAAGGGTGAATGATACCCGAGAATGGTTTTGCAGTGTTCAAGATTTTGCTTGTAACAGTCAGGTGCCTTAAGATTTGTGTATGTGGCTAAAGATGGCGGTTTCATTAGAGAAGATCAAGGCTTGTGTTATATCATGTGAATGGTGGGATTCTAGGTATCCGTATTGGGAAGTAATGATGACAATTTAAAAATTACGGGAAGTTCATCAAAATAAAGTGTGGTAGAATGTGGTACTTTTGGGAAACATTGAGAGAGTATTCAATGGCCTATGGGTCTTAGACCGTGTGGTCTTGTGTACGAGTCTCGTGTGGTAACATGAGTTGATGTATTATGGTACTACAGTAAAGACTGATATGAAATTAGTGATGAATCAGAAAGGAAACTGGGTAAATGGAACAACTTGTTAATAAACCAGAATGGTATAAAAAGGAATACGATTGATTCCTGGTATGTGATTGAAGTAATGAGACTTGCAGACATTGCAGCAAAGCTCTTGAGTGCTGGCAGTTGTGTAACTTGATATGGGTATAAGGACTCAGTCCTGGCAGTTAAACTTATGCAACGAATGGGAAGAAATAGTTTGTGATGTGTTTTATCATGGTTTGAAAACGAGTATACTCCTGTCGGTATGCGAAGCGTGGAATGTGTAATGAGTTTTCTTCTATATGGGATCATGAAAGTCCTTGACTAGTGGAGTGCGCCGATGTTGAGGCGGAGGAAAGGGATATGAATTTCCATGTTGTCTTAGTGTAATATGGTATACACGATGTGTTATGGAAAGTTGATAATGGTATATTCTAGATTTTGAGATCAGTTCATAATATATGGGAAGTCAATAAAATTATTGAGCAGCGCGGACAGCTGCAGGTGAATTAAGAATCGATCTTTTTGATAATTTAAGAAAATGGTACTGCTATTCTATTAACTTGGCAGGGAATATGATCCAAAAAGGACAAGGTAATGTAAACTGATGATATCCAGTGGTATGGTGGTATTCTCTTGTTGGATCGACTATAAAGACTGAGTCGTTGATGGCATAGTGAAATTTCTGAATGGCTGTCGTGGTATGAATGGACGCTTGATGTGCGTTATGTATATGTACAGTGGAGTATGGGATCAGGCATTATGATTCATGTGTTATATATGTGTTGGAGACTTGAAGCTCTCGTTAGTCCGCCTATGCAGTGGTTGTATATCATGTGTATCGACACCGTTTTGTGATTATTAAAAAAAATCGGAGGCTCTAGTGGCTTTCTCTCTCAACTTGATATGACGAATTTGGATTATGATACTTGATTGCTAACTGGTCATCATTGGGCCAGGTTGTCTAGACTGATGTGATATGGACTATGATGGTATGGCACAAATTGCATAGCAAAGTGCATCAGAGTATGCTCCAGCGGGGTAGTTGTACCTCAGGACCAGCAGATGGCTGGTGGGTATTGATTTGTTGGTTGGGCCTTAGTGGCGGATGTCAGTGTAGAGGTATCTACCATTGATTCAGTTCCTGTATTGAGAAACATTGTCAGATGCGTTTCATGTGGCCGAGCTTGAGGCTATATATATATATATATATATATATATGTTTGCTATAATGAGAAAATTCGACTAGTTATGCATTTCTTTTTTTTGCGAGATTTACGCGTGGATCGGGTGGCACGCCACCACAGATATGGTATCCGGATCGGGTAGCACGCCACCACGGGTATGTCGTTGGAGCGGGTTGCACGCTGCAACAGAATATTGTGAAAATATAGTTAGTTATATGCTACCTGGGTATACAATACTTCCCCACTTCTGAGGAAAAGTCCGTTTTGAGTATCGCTTGGCAAATGGCACGTCGGTTGTATCCTTTCAGGATTTGATAGCATACGTTAATTGTTTCACCGTGGGTGAGGTTGATTGCGTGGGTTCAAGACCTAGATCTGTGCGTGGCTAACCGTTTTGAGCTTGGTAGCTTGAGGTGTTTCATGAGTAATAGTGTTTGGATAGAATCACGAATCGTGGAAAGGCCACGTGATGTTATGACCTCTCGAGGAGGATTCAGGTACTCTATTTCTATAATGCGAGACGCGATCTCAGTTCTATGTTATGATGGCACAGAGGAATTGAATTGCAGCTCTTTTGTCGGGGACAGTTATCATGATTTGAGCTGTCATGATTCGAGTGTGTGCAGACGTTTCTGTTGGAGCCTATGTTGTGCTCGTCGTGGCTTAGGTCGGTGTTGAGGTGTCAAATCACCAGTGCGGTGTGTTATGATTGAAATGAGCGTTGGAGCCAATAGTGAGTGTGAGTATATGTGATTTCAGCTGGTTAGAAAGGTAATACCGAGATGTGGGTCCGAAATCTGTTGTGGTATCAGTTAAAAGTGAAATGGATTCATGAATGGTTGACCCGAGAGATGGGTTCGATATATCGCGTGTTCGGTTGCCGTGGGCATGATATGAAGGTGTTGGAACAAGACTCTATCTAATGAAAAAGGGTTTTTCAGTTGGTATTTGGTTATCATGGGAAATTGTGTGATTAGAGACTATTGTCTCGAGTGATCGGGTTGTTTGATACATCATATGATCTCACCCGGAGTAGTGAATATGGGTTATTGCAGTGGATTCGAGTGTATCCTGAGTATAGGCATGGGATTAGCATTTGGCATATGATTTCAGAAAGTGCAATGTGATTTATGGTTCAGATGGTCTGTGGAATTTTGACTATATGGTGTTTTCGGACTTATGTGAGATAGGGTGACGTATGATCACCCGAATATATGCTTGGTAAGGTCATTCAGCTATTGTGTTGCTTCTAGTACAACTCTAGGTACGCTCGAGGACGAGCGATTATTAAGTTGGGGAGAATGTAATGACCCGGCCCATCGTTACGGGAATTTACCACCTCGTCATGTTGCAATTATATATTTTATGCTTTTATATCAGTGTTAGAGCCTATCGGTGAGTTAGGAGTGAATTGAATTGAAAATGAAGCAAATAGCATGTTTGAAGGAAGTTTGAATATGGAAAGTCAACCTAGAGTTGACTATCGAGTTAGAGTGCTCGGAATCGGATTCCGATGATTCGACTAGTTTCGAGGGATCATTTATGACTTAGGAGAACAATCGGAATTGAATTTGGAGGTCCGGTGTAGTTTTAGGCTTGAATTGGCTAAAGTTGAATTTTGGCGAAAACCGAACGGTAGGTGATATTTTGATCCGGGGTCGGAATGGAATTCCGACAATTTCTGTAGCTTCGTTATGTATTTTGGATATGTCTGCAAATTTTCAGGTCATTCAGACTTCGTTTGGTCGGGTTTTTGATGGAATGAGCAATTCGGAAATTTTGAAGAAACTTAGGCTTGAATCCGTGTATAATTGGTGATTTTGATGTTTAGGATGGTGTTTTTATGATTCGAACAAGTTCGTATCGTGTTTTGGAGTATGTTGGTGGTTTTCGTTGGGGTCCCGGGGGCCTCGGGGTGAATCCGGACCATCATCCGGGCATTTTGAACTTGGCAAAATCTGCTGTAAATTGCAGATCACTGTGCAGAAGGCTAAGCCTTCGCGTTCGCGAGGGCAAGGCCCGCGTTCGCGTAGGCTGGGGCACTTTGGTCATCGCGTTCGCGAGGAGGACGGCCGCGATCGCGTAGAAGGAATCTGGGAAGCATCGCGTTCGCGATGGGTTAGTCGCGATCGCGTAAGAGGAAATAGTGAAGCATCGCGTTCGCGTGGATGGAGGCCGCGTTCGCATAGAAAGACCTCCGGATGGCTGAAGAAATGTGCATCGCGAACGCGTAGGGGCATGTCGCGTTCGCGAAGGGAAAATGGATCAGTGCATCGCGGACGCATTAGAGGTAACGCGAACGCGAAGAGTAAAATGATGCTGGGCATCGCGAACGCGTGGGAGCTCACGCGAACGCGAAGAGCAAACTTGTCTGGCAGTGAAATTAAAACCAGAAACATTTCACTTACGGGTTCATATACCCAAAATACCATTTTTGAGCCCTAGAGAGAAAAAATCACGGGAAAACGCTGGGAAATCATCGGGTATTCATCGGAGGTAAGTTTATTGACTCAAAAACATCATTTTATGGTAGAATTAACATCAATCTTCATGAATTTGGGTAGAAATTGTGAAGGATTGTGGCCTAGATATTGAAAACGAAAATTGGGTTTTGAAAGGCCAATCGAACTCCGATTTTGGTAAATTTTATATGTACGGACTCGTGGCGAGACGAGGGTTCTGTAAATATGAGTTTCGAAATTTTTCGAGATGTGGGCCCGGGGCTCAGGTTATGCAAATTTCGTGATTTTTGATATTTTTCGAGTTCTTTCGATTGGGTTATGTTCCATTAGCCTATTTTGATATATTTGTGCTGATTTGTGCAAGTTTTGACGTGCGTAGATGCCGGTTCGAGGAGCTAAGGTGTCGCGGGCATGAGCTTTCGTCGGTTCGAGGTGGGTAATACTTGTAAATGATGTCCCGAGGGTTAGTAAACCCCGGACTTGCACATCTTAGTGCTTTGTTGAGGTGACTTGCATGCCGGATAACGGGCGTGGGGTAGAGCACCATCGGGGATTGTGACTTGGTCCGTCCCGCGTAATAAATAATAACACCTAATTGTTGAAATGAATTGGACTAATTATGACGTTTGGGCTTCGTGCCAATTATTTGAATCCTTCAGGGATTGGTATCACTGTTTTGATAACACTGTGCATATTTTTATTCTAAATTTAAGGTTTAAAATGGTATTTTGCTAATCAGTATTTTTATAAGGTTAGGAAAAACTTGAAAAAGGTCTTAATAACATTTTTAGTTGTGAGCTAATATGATATTGTTGCCCGTAGGGCTTTCTTGATTATTTGTTAGACTGATTGGGCCGAGGACCATATGTTAGGGCATGACATTTCATGTGAGCATATGCATACACATGCATGGATCGGACCGCACGCCGCAGTGGTATACGGATCGGGCTGCGCGCCGCAGCAGGTGTGATATTAATATCGTGCTTGGGCTGTAGGAGCCCCTCCGGAGTCTGAACCCCCACAGTGAGCACGGGTACCCAAATTGGATCGGGCTACACGCCGTAGCGGTCATATGTATTGCATGGCATACATACATTGGTTTGCATGTACTACGTGGCATAACATTCAGCACTCATACATTACTGGCACACATGCATTAGTTGCCTTATTGACTAGATCTCCTAGTGTAAATTGATAAGGAGTGCTGAGCCCGAGGGGCTGATTTGAGTGCGGACTTGCACTGCTTGAGATTGTATCCAGGTATTGGTATATTATTATGAAAGAAAGTAGTTAAGATTAAGATTTTTAAATAATCTACTCACATATGCTTGAAAGGAATAAAAAGATAGTCCTGTATTGTGTAGCATGAGGTAGTGCCTATCGTGGTTTTCTTCCCTTCAGCATTATTTACTTTTATTACTGCTGAGTTGGAAGTACTCACACCCGACTCCCTGCACCTTGTGTGCAGATCCAGGTACATCACAGTGGAGCTGATTCTATTGCGGCTCGGGATTACTTTTGGACAGTCGAGGTAGCTGCCAGCGTTCGCAGGACCTGATTCTCCAGTTTGCCTGTATTTTTTTTCTGATTATCTCACACTTGTGCATAGGTATATTCACTATTTACACTTTGTATACTCTGTAGAGGCTCATGACTCTTGACCCTTCGGTCTATGGGAGTTGGCACGTGTTGGGACTTGGTTCCCTGTTTTTAATATATCTAACACTGTTATGCTTAAATTGGATAAAGTGAGCTTGTGGCTTCGTGGTTATTGTTGATTGGTCGGGCTGGTCTAGTAGTGTGCTGGGCGCCATCGAGTAATGTGAATCCTTTGATGCGTATATTATCCCAGTGGGATGTAACTCTCTCCTGCACAAATATTATTGAAATGGTAAATAACGCTTTTCTTTTTGCTCCGCGAGCAAGGAACGAGCTAAGTTAATCTTACCTGAAAATGAGTGAGATTCGATTATTTTTCCTTTGTAGTTTTTGTTTTGTCATTTTTTTTTCCTTCTTCTCTATGATCCCAAAACTTCACATAATACGTATCATTACATTCTCAAGTGGGTATTGAACTGGGTCGGCCCTTTTTACATTCTCGTCTCAATTTTTTTTTAATATCTAAACAACTATCGTTTGTGAATGTAAGTTGTGTCGGGGATATACTATGTCTAGTAAGTCATTTCGTTTGCATTTTATTCAACGAGACCGAAAACACAACAATGATGAAGCGAGGTCTAGAAATTTTTTTGTCTATCAATGGAGATGGGGAAAGTGAAACATACCCAATAAAAAGGCCATGGAGATTGCCCTCTGTGCCACCATTTGTAATATATCCCCAATATTCATCCTTCTCAATTTCCCATAGTTGTGCAAACCAATCTAAAACAGCCACTTCAAAATCTTTTGAATGGAAATCCACAGGGCTCCCAGTGAAGGGATCTCCACAGTTGTTCAAATGGAATTGGAAAAGTGGAGCTAAAGCCACATGATGTTCGTAGAAAATGTTAGTTGGATAACCTGTAAATTAACAACGTAGAGAGGGTAAGTTTAGGTATATTAAGAAGAAGTATGACTAAAAAGTTGTTTTTACATTATTCTTGAATCCCGTAATGGAACTGTTTAAGAATTGGGCGACAGTGTTTATCGCGTTCGCGAAGAGCTGCGCCTGCTAGGAAGAGAGAGCTTGAAATCACGGTAAATCTAGTGTAAATGTTCACGTAAAATCAGTAACTTTTATATAATCTTATAATTTGTACTAAAATTCATTAAAAGTATAAGAATATATACTTAGTTACATTGCATTCTAACAACAGCAAATCAAACAAAAAAAAATTTGATGAGGAAATGTATTGATTAACGTGATTGCATTGTATACTGTACGTTTAGTAACTATATAGTTCATGCAGCTATATAGTTGTTGATCTCGCATCTATCCAAAGATATTGGCCTTACAATATATAAATCTTTGCTTACTAGTCTTTTAATTTTATTTGGTTAAATTGTGTATAAAAGTTAAATTTATGAATATTTAAACAAAAGGCCACTGGACATATACTTAGCTATATGATATTCTGCCCGATGGGAGAATATCTCTAAATATTGAGTCAAAATTCTGTCCAGTACTTGCGAAGACGTTTTAATATCTATACTGAGACTCAAATTCTTCCGTGATGGTGATAACGCGTTGATTTCACCTTTTGTTGTGACAACCATGATGTCAAATTAAACTCCTATCTCATAACCACAAAAGAAGAAATTTCAATTAGAAATATATTATTTTGAGATGAAAGAATGGATATGTTAATAAATAATTTATCATCATTAAGAATACAAGTGAGTTGGGTCGTCTTTGAACTTGAGTATAAAAGAAAATAATATTGAAAAAGAATTGAGCATGAATATTACGTACTCTTTCAAATCCTATTCTTAGAGCTAAAGAGGTGTCTCTATCTGAAATTATTGGTATTAAACAGAACTCAAAGAGATGAAGATTTTGCGCATCTCACTTGTTTTGGTTCCTCCAATTTATAACAATTGAAAGTTGATTTCCCCTCTTAACTTTTGTTTGGAAATTTCTCCTCTGTCTGGTTGGGATGTTATAGGAAATTAAAATACCTTGCATGGAAATGAAAAACGCGCCCCTATGGATATTGCTCCAATTTTTTTTTCCATGGGAGCTTTTTAAAAATCTTTTCATCACTAGGAGAGACATAGGCAGATCCAGAATTTTAAGTTTATGGATTTTGTCGCAATTTTAAATTAATATACAATAATAACTGGGTTCCCAAATAGATATTTATATATATATATTATAACTTTTTTTAGCAAAAATACAGAGTCTACGCAATAATTACTGGGTTCCCGGGAACCCGGTAACTATACCCTACGTTCACCCCTGAGGAGAGAGAGGGAAGATGTGTTTATTTTTATTTTTTTTAATGTTACGTTTCGTAATTTTTATTTAATGAGTTCTAAACTTTAGGTAATAACATTAGATGTTAGTAACTGAATTTTAAATTTAATTTTTATTTATATTTAATAAATTTATAAATAAAAATATACAGATTAATTGAAAGTATTTTGAAGTCACTATCGCAAAGTGATAATATATATTATATTAAAAGCACGAATGAAATAATATTGAAAAAGAATTCAAATCCCATTCTTAGAGCTAAAGAGGTGTCTCTGTCTGAAACTATTGGGATTAGTCAGAAAATGGTATTGGGCATCTCACTTCTTTTGGTTCATCCAATTTATAACAATTGAAAGTTTCCTTCCCTTCTCAAATTTTGTTTGGTGAAATCTCAAATTTTACCTCCGTGAGTTTGGGACGTTAAAAGAAATTAAAATGTCTTACATGGAAATGAAAAACGTATGCCCCTATAGATGTGTATAATTTTTTATATTACCTTTGAAATTAGAATTTAAAATTTTTGTTCTGAATTTTAGGTGACAATTAGTAATTGGATACTGAGTTTAATTTTTATATTTATTTAATATATTTACAAATACAAATATACGGTTTGAAGTAAAGTAGGTAACCTTCTTACTCCGTCCTTATGCTGGTAATTAACTTGATATCATACTATTAATATAGGTTCTTAGTTTATGATCAATCTAAATGGGAAAATAAGAGTATTTTAAGTCATTGTCGCAAAGAGGTAATTGGTTCAATAGTACCTTGAGCTCAATGACATAAGTATTGTATGGGTCAAAATATGACTCCGAGATAATTAACGAGATTAACTATGTCCTAAGCTAATTCGAAGTTAATAAATGGTATGACCACTTATTAACTACGATACCTAATTATCAGCCGACTAGATCATTAAGGCTACGGCCTATCCGCCATCATAAGGACGGAACCTCGGCATAGTTATGGCCGTTAGTGCCAGCTCATACATCTTATGTGTATAAATACAAAGAGAAGGAATCCTAGAGGGGGGCTGCTTCTTCTTCTTCACCACTACTCCCAAAAAAGGGAGAACATACAACAATACCCCCATATTATGGAAAAAAAAGGAACGTCATTGAAAGGCTCTGAACCTCTCTATGGAGAGACAGACTAAACTAATATCATCAATAAAAGATCTCTACACATTTCTTTCTAATGAATAACACTTATCTCCTATATTTTCCATTTGGTCTCTCGATTATTACGATCTGCTATGATTGGCCCTCAATCTATTTTTATTGTTTTATGCTTGCAAAGTAAGTGATAACTTCGAGCTAAACAATTTGGCGCCGTCTGTGGGGATTTCATAGCAGAATCGCGTAGTTCTTCTGGACCAAAAGGAAAGAAACGCCAAAGAACAATTCAGCTCAAACAAGCTGAAGCGATGTATCAGACAAAGGGAACTTGAAGATCTCGAATCGAGATCCAACTCCTCTGTCACTCCTCTCCCGGATAGTACAAGTAAGAAGAAGAAGTAGTTCCCTCCCCCCTTGAGGGAGGATCTCTCTAAGGCACCCCCGCAACCTTGATGCGAGATCCAGTTAGAAATCGGCATGGAGATATCTCGAACTGAGAGTCACCTCAAGCCAGCCTACATGCCCCAATTGGGAGGATAGCGCGGGAGCTGCCCAAGATCTCGAATCAAAACCAAGCTTCAACACTCAAACACCGACAAAACCAGAATCGGGCTATGCGCCCTCGCCTTAAAAAATTCAACAAAGTTCAACAACAGTTGAACTGGGACTCAGGCTATGCGCCTTCGCCAAAAAAATTCGACTACGACCGAATCAAAACTCTGACTCGGGCTATGCGCCCTCGCCTCCAAAAATTCAACAAAGCTCAACAACAGTTGAACTAGGACTCAGGCTATGCGCCTTCGCCAACAAAAGATTACAAGATTCAACTACGGTTGAATAGCGACTCAAGCTATGCGCCTTCGCCACAAAAAAGTTACAAGACTCCACTACGGTTGAATAGCGACTCAGGCTACGTGCCTTCACCAAAATGTTCAACTATAAGTTGAACTGGGACTCAGGCTATGCGCCTTCGCCAACAAAAGATTACAAGATTCAACTACGGTTGAATAGCGACTCAGGTTATACGCCTTCGCCAAAAAAGGTTACAAGACTCAACTACGGTTGAATAGCGACTCAGGCTACGTGCCTTCACCAAAAAGTTCAACTATAAGTTGAACTGGGACTCAGGCTATGCGCCTTCACCAACAAAAGATTACAAGATTCAACTATGGTTGAATAGCGACTCAGACTATGCGCATTCACTAAAAAAAAGTTACAAGACTCAACTACGGTTGAATAGCGACTCAAGCTACGTGCCTTCACCAAAAAGTTCAACTATAAGTTGAACTGGGACTCAGGCTATGCGCCTTCGCCAACAAAAGACTACAAGTTTCAACTACGGTTGAATAGCGGCTCAGGCTATGCTCCTTTGCCAACAAAATTCGACTACAACCGAATCGAAACTCTGACTCGGGCTATGCGCCCTCGCCTCCAAAAATTCAACAAAGCTCAACAACAGTTGAACTAGGACTCAGGCTATGCGCCTTCACCAACAAAAGATTACAAGATTCAACTACGGTTGAATAGCGACTCAGGCTATGCGCCTTCACCAAAAAAAAGTTACAAGACTCAACTACGGTTGAATATCGACTCAGGCTACGTGCCTTCACAAAACAGTTCAACTATAAGTTGAACTGGGACTCAGGATATGCGTCTTCGCCAACAAAAGATTAAAAGATTCACCTACGGTTGAATAGCGACTCAGGCTATGCGCCTTCGCCAAAAAAAGTTACAAGACTTAACTACGATTGAATAGTGACTCAGGCTACATGCCTTCACCAAAAAGTTCAACTATAAGTTGAACTGGGACTCAGGCTATGCGCCTTCGCCAAAAAAAGTTACAAGACTCAACTACGGTTCAATAGCGACTAAGGCTACGTGCCTTCACCAAAAAGTTCAACTATAAGTTGAACAGTGACTCAGGCTATGCGCCTTCGCCAACAAAAAACATAAGCATTCAACTACGGTTTAATAGCGGCTCAGGCTATGCGCCTTCGCCAACAAAAAATTACAAGACTCAACTACGGTTGAATAGCGACTCAGGCTACGTGCCTTCACCAAAAAGTTCAACTATAAGTTGAACTGGGACTCAGGCTATGCGCCTTCGCCAACAAAAGATTACAAAATTCAACTACGGTTGAATAGCGACTCAGGCTATGCACCCTCACCTTAAAACATTCAACAAATCTCAATAAATAGTTGAACTGGGACTCAGGCTATGCGCCTTCGCCAACAAAATTCGACTATGGCCGAATCAAAACTCAGACTCGGGCTATGCGCCCTCGCCTTAAAACATTCAACAAAGTTTAACAAATAGTTGAACTGGGACTCAGGCTATGCACCTTCACCAACAAAATTCGACTACGGTCGAATCAAAACCCAGACTCGAGCTATGCGCCCTCGCCTTAAAAGACTCGACAAAGCTCAACAAACAGTTGAACTAGGACTCAGGCTATGCGCCTTCGCCAACAAAATTCGACTACGGCCGAATCAAAACTCAGACTCAAGTTATGCGCCTTCGCCAACAAAATTTGACTACAGCCGAATCAAAACTCAGACTCGGGCTATGCGCCCTCGCCTTAAAACATTCAACAAAGTTCAACAAACAGTTGAACTGGGACTCAGTCTATGCGCCTTCGCCAACAAAATTCGACTACGGCCGAATCAAAACCCACACTTGGGCTATGCGCCCTCGCCTTAAAAGACTTGACAAAGCTCAACAAACAGTTGAACTGGGACTCAGACTATGCGCCTTTGCCAACAAAATTCGACTACAGCCGAATCAAAAAGGCTATGCGCCTTCGCCAACAAAAATTACAAGATTCAACTATGGTTGAATAGAGACTCAGGCTACGTGCCTTCACCGAAAAGTTCAACTACTAGTTAAATTAAGACTCAGGCTATGCGCCTTCGCCGACAAAAAATTACAAGATTCAACTACGGTTGAATAGCGACTCGGGCTACGTGCCTTCACCAAAAAGTTTAACTACAAGTTGAACTGGGACTCAGTCTATGCGCCTTCGCCAACAAAGAATCACAAGATTCAACTACGGTTGAATAATGACTCAGGCTATGTGCCTTCACCAAAAAGTTCAACTACAAGTCGAACTAGGACTCAAGCTCTGCACCTTCGCCAACAAAATATTACCAGATTCAACTACGGTTGAATAACGACTCAGGTTACGTGCCTTCACCAAAAAATGTTCAACTACAAGTTGAATTAAAACTCAAGCTATGCGCATTCGCCGACAAAAAATTACAAGATTCAACTACGGTTGATAGCGACCCGGGCTACGTGCCTTCACCAAAAAGTTCAACTACAAGTTGAACTGGGACTCAGTCTATGCGACTTCGCCAACAAAGAATCACAAGATTCAAGTACGGTTGAATAATGACTCAGGCTATGTGCCTTAACCAAAAAGTTCAACTACAAGTCAAACTAGGACTCATGCTATGCGCCTTCACCACAAAAAAAATCGAGGTTCAACTACGGTCGAACCGGGACTCAGGCTATGTGCCTTCGTTATAAAAAAAAGAGTTACAAGATTCAACTACGGTTAAACATCGACTCAGGCTGCGTGCGTTCACCAAAAAGTCCAACTACACGGTGGACCGGGACTTAGGCCATGCTCCTTCGCCAGTAAAAATCACAAGACTCAACTATGGTAGAACAACCATGTGCCTTCACCATTACAACCCCAATCTTGCTCAAACAACAAGGCTGAACGCCTTCGTCCTCAAGCCTGAAGAGCCACGGACGGAGAAATAAGTTAGGCTCCCTTGCCATTCGAGTAAGTACACCCAACTCGAACTAAAATTCGGGCCACGTAAAGTTCAGCCCCGGTCGAAGCACACGGCCGTGTTCCCTACCATCACGGCCAGTAGTTCGACCACGCCCGAACTGGGATTGCAGCTAAGTGCCACTATCGCCAAATAATGGCCACAACTGTTTACACCAAATAAAAGAGAAGCGATAAATGAAATGCGCTTAATCACGGCCGAGGCCGTCACCGCTAAATAGACGACCTAGTCTATGACTAAGGCAAGCAAACGACTCGACGACACTCAAAGGCCCCTACCTAGCCAAGGCCGCCAACATTATCGTAGTCAAGGCCTCCAACATTATCGTAGTCAAGGCCATCGTCACCATTATGGTCAAAGACATGGGTAAAGGTACAAAATAAACACGAGGCAGAACAGAGGAAAACAAAATAGCATATATTTACATCTTTAATTACTACGGGTTATCCCCACTTACACTCGGTCAAGGCTGGTAAATGAGAAAGAAAGAAAACAAAACAAAAAAAAGTTAGCCAAACGTCAACGAAAATAAGAAAAGTATAACAAATCATTTTCACTCGGTGCCACCCACGCCACCACCAACATCACCAATGCCCTCAGCGCCAGCATCAACCCATGGCATAGCTGGATCAAAGCTGCAGTCGACACGGGCCTCACGAGCCTTTTGATGCACTCCTCAATAAGAGGCTTCAAGTACAATGCTGGCCTCCCACAGTCTCTTGGACACGTCAAATTGAGCCTCGGCAAATGTCCAAAGATCACGAGCCTGGCCGAAAGAGGTAGCCTGATACCTCAAGCGCTGGTTCTCGACCTCTGAGGCCGTAATCCGATCCGTCACAGTCTGGGCATCCTGTTCATAGACGCCAATGTGTTCCTCCAGCGCTCCCTCTCGAAAGGCCACAGCAGCCCTCTTCAGCTCCCGTCCCCGTTCATGAACGCGGTCCGCCGTCTCCAAATTTGTGACCCTCGACACGGTGTCCCTCGCCTGCAGCCTCAAGGCAGCGACCTCGTCTCCAATATGACCACCTGCCTGGTCAAAGTTTCAAAGGCCTCTGCCGCCCTGGCCTGACTTTGGTGTCTCCTCTCAGCAACTGGAACTGATATTTGAATCACCAAAGCGATAATGTCACCTTGTCCTGAGCGACATTTCTGGAGGAACTACTTGCCATTTTCTGATCAAAGAGATTGAAAAGAAGTAAGAATCCATGAATGAAGATGGAGACTACAACAACCGAAGAGCAACAACAACGACGAACTGGCTAAGTGAAGAAAGTTCTTCAGAGATTTCTCTTAAGCAAATTACAAAAAAACATGTGTTATAATAACAGAACTCCATGAAGCGGCTTTTCAGTCACCAACTGGCGATTCGCCTTCGAAATGTTTATAATGATTCGAGAACGTTCCGGGTAACATCTTGCGTAGTTCCAAAACATTGACGTCGCCAAAACACATGGTAAGTAGGTTTATACTCCCCTTGGCCGTGACGATTAAATAACATTGACGCCATATAAAAATAATGGTCGTTGACAAAATAATCACGACTATCTCCAACGAACAAAAGGCTACGGCCTCCCCCACTGTATAGACAGTTTCTACCATCCTCTCATATGAACATGCAGCTACGGCCATTCCTAACATATACGCGGCTATGGTCCTCTCCCAAGAGTGAACATTCAAGATCTGTGACAACACGCAACCTTCACGGCTAAGCCATTCACCATTGTAAGGCTATGGCCATCCCCAGTATGTAAACGGCTAAGGTCGTCCACAATGTTAAGGCCTATGGCCATCTCCAGTATGTAAACGGCTAAGGCCGTCTACAGTGTCAAGGCTATGGCCATCTCCAGTATGTAAACGGTTAAGGTCGTCCATAGTATTAAGGCTACGACCATTCCCAATGAATAGGTGGCTACGGCCATCCTCAAAATGTATGCAAGCCACTTGACTACGATCGAAGTTACTCACATGGTCAAGGTTATCAACACAAAATGACTAAGGCCATCCACTTCAACGGCATAATCTCCCACTTAAAAACGGCTAAGGCCATTATTAACATCGACCGAAATTGCTTCCAGAGAAGTCCGTTCATCGAGCTCGGTCAAGGTACGACCTCGATAAGCAGAGGGACTAACTATATGTGTCAAAATATGACCTCAAGATAATTAACGAGACTAACTATGTCCTAAGCTAATTCGAAGTTAATAAATGGTATGACCACTTATTAACTACGATACCCAATTATCAGCCGACTCGATCATTAAAGTTACGGCCTATCCGCCATCATAAGGACGGAACCTCAGCATAGTTATGGCCGTTAGTGCCAGCTCATACATCTTATGTGTATAAATACAAAGAGAAGGAACCCTAGAGGGGGTCTGCTTCTTCTTCTTCTTCACCACTACTCCCAAGAAAGGGAGAACATACAACAATACCCCCATATTATGGGAAAAAAAAGAACATTATTGTAAGGCTATGAACCTCTCTATGGAGAGACAGACCAAACCAATATCATCAATAAAAGATATTTACACATTTCTTTCTAATGAATAACACTTATCTCTTATATTTTCTATTTGGTCTCTCGATTATTACGATCTGCTATGATTATTCCTCAATCTATTTTCATTGTTTTATGCCTGCAAAGTAAGTGATAACTTCGAGCTAAACAAGTATCTTGGAGAAAATCTTTAAACCCGTCTTTTTGCCTACCGATAAATCGTCCAATATATAATATTCCATCCGTTTAAAACAAATGACATGATTTTATTATTACTATGTTATAGTGAAGAGAGTGATACATTTTTAAGTTAAGAAATAATTTGAGTTGAAGTTTTTATTTTACCTTTAATAATAAGTTCTTATAATCATAGAAATATTATATCATATTTAAAATTACATATTTCAAAAGTCTTATGCTAACGTAACCTTCATAACGTATTTAACCTTTCAAATTCTAAAACTCTTTCTTTATTTTAAAATTCGGTGTTAGTCAAACTATATCATATAAGTTAAATTAATAGGTGAAACTAAAAACTTTGGTGAAAGTGTGTCATCAAATTAGTGGTGACGAAATGGTTAAAAATAATAATTGTGGATCCATATTATCTATTAAAAATGGGTTGGCTAGTGAACTTTATAAAAACGGATCAAATAAAGATAAGAATCATATTATTCTATAATGACCCAGATAGTCATTTTGAGAATTTGCATTCCGTTCACCTATTTGAAGTCTTGAATAGCATCTTATGATGTATTATACTTGTGCAAATCATCGGTTTTGATTTTCAGGTTATTCGAAATTAATTTGAAAGAATAATTCTCAACTAGGAAGTTTTAAATTGGAGGAGTTGATCAAGTTTGACTTTTTAGAACTTAACCTCAAATCAGAGTTTATATGATTTTGTTAGGTCCGGATGGTGATTTTGGGATTGGGTGTATGCCAGGATTTGCATTTGGTATTTCAAGAAGGTTTCAACACTATTTGACGAAAGTTGAAAATTTAAAGGTTCGGAATGTCTATAAGTTTGACTGAGAGTTGACTTTTATGACAACGGGTTCGAATTGTGGTTCCCCAAATTGTAATAGCTTCGTTATGTCATTTTGGATTTGTGAACAAATTCATTCCGAGTTGATTTGATAAGGTTCCGCATGACTTTTGGTAGTTGAAAGATTAAAAGTTCGATTTGAGGTGCGATTCATAGTTTTGATATTTTTATGCGTGATTTGAGGCCTCGAATACGTTCTTATTATATTATGGGACTTGTTGGTATGGTCGGAGAGTGTCCAAGAGCCTCGGGTGTGTTTCAAATAGGTTTGGGTTGTGTTTCAATCATTTTTTATGTTTTGATGTCGTTTCTTCAAGCATAAGTGGTACCACTTAGGCTAATAAGCTCCAATTTCTATTTTGATTGAAGCATTAGATCTGTATTGTAATTTTGGAATCATAGAAACTAGAATCATCAAGTTTGGACATCGTATGAGGAGTTTTTGTTCATTTTACTAAGAATTGGGTTGCTAGATTTTTCAGATTAATTACGAAATTGCTACTGACTTCGTATTAAAAAATTTGCATTGTTTCCAAATATTGAAACCAACATATCTACTTCATTATAAGGTCAAAATAGAGTCATCTAAAAGTCTAACTTGACAAAATTTCATAAGGAATTAATTGGAGACAATAAAAGTGTGTTTCGGGATGGTTTGCGTAACGACCCGACCGGTCGTTTTGAGCTTTTGCACTTTACTCGTCAGATCTCGGGCATAACTTGTCTCGTGTGATATATTATGGCTTATTTAAAATGTCGGTTCTGGTTTTCAAGATGAGCAGAATGAATTTGGAAGAACAATTCTCAATTTGAAGCTTAAAATTTTGAAAAGTTTGACCAAGTTTTGACTTGTTAGCATATGATCTCGGATTGAAATTTTTATGATTTGGTTAGCTCCATTAGGTGTTTGGGACTTAGAAGCGTGATTGGAATGCATTTTGGAGGTCCGAAGTAGATTTAGGCTTTAATTGGCAAAATTAAAATTTTTGCATTTGCTAGTTGATAGGTGAGATTTTGATATAGGAGTTGGAATGGAATTTAAAAATTGCAGTAGGTCCGTTGTGTCATTTGTGATGTGTGTGCAAAATTTTAGGTTATTCGGATGGGTTTGGTATACTTTTTGATCGTATTCGGAATATGGAAGTTTTGAAAATTCTTAGGCTCGAATCTGAGAGTGATTCGATATTTTGATGTTGTTTTGAGCGTTCTGAAGGTTGGAACAAGTTTGAATGATATTTTCGGATTGGTTGGCGTGTTTGGTTGAGGTCCCGGGGATCTCAGGCGATTTTCGGGATAGTTCCAGACCATTTCTAAGCTATTTTTAGCTGCTGGTTTTTGGCTACATCACTGTTCTACATGGTCGTGAGGAATTGGACGTGATCACGATGAGTAAAATGCAAAAAAATGTCAATGCTTCGCGATAGCGGATGAACCTCTACGATCGCATAGAGTAAATATTTTGCTGTATTGATCCAACTTTGAAAGCTTATATCTCACAATCTATAAGAAATTTGGAGACGACCCAAAAATAAAAATTGTAGTCCTTTGTATCTAGTTTTCACAAATGTAAATTAATTAGAATTTTATGTTGTGAACAAAATGTTATGGCTTGTTATACTATAGGCTGTCCAAGAAGGGTTTAGAAATCTCTAATGCACATGGATGAATTTAAAAGCTTATATCTCGTAATATATAAAGAGTCAGAAAATGAGCAACATATGAAATTATATCCCTTGGTGCCTATTTTTCAGAACATCAAACCATTTCTCATTTAGAGTTATGTGCAAAACGTTATTTTTATTACACCGGAGGCTGTCCGGAAGAGCTGGGAACTTGTTCTTCGCAATCGCGAAGGGCAAATTTTGGGCTAAGAAAAGTTGTGCTTCACGTTCGCGAAGAACTTTCCGCGATTGCGAAGAGTATATACCTGGGCAGAATATTTTAAAGACCTGTTCCGCGACTTTGAATCCTTTTTACACCATTTTTGAATGAAAAAAAAAAAGCTTGGAGTCGATTTTGAAGAGATAAAATCATTGTTCTTCATTGAGGTAGCTAAAACTTGATTATTTGTGATTAAGGATTGAAAATATTAGTGTTTAATTCATGAAACTAAGTATAAAAAAGGTGGAGTTTGGGCTTATAAGACATGCTACGGATGATTAGAGGGGTCAAACGAACTTCGATATTCGAGTTCTTTATATGTATGGACTCGTGAGATGATGAAGAAAATTTTGGTATAATGTTTGTCCAATTCTGGGACGCGGACCTGGGGGTTGGGTTTTTTGCCTAAAACCGATATTTTTCAATTGGAATTCATTCGTTTAACATAATTTAGTGATAAAATCTGAACTTGGTAGATTTGGAGCACTCAAAAGTTGTTTCGAAAGGCAAAGGCATTTCAAGCTAGATTTCGGTCCGGATTGAGGTGAGTAATGATTTTAAATATTATCCTGAGGGTATGTAACCCCAAAATTTCACAGCGTATGCCTATGTTGAGGTGACTTACACGCTAGATGATGAGTGTGGGATGGAAAATCGTTGGGGATTGTGACTTAGTCCATCCGAAATGACTATTTTAATGCGTATTTGACCATTAGTAGTTTAATATTATTGTATTTTAGGCTAAATGCCATATATGAGCTTCGTGCTAGCTGTTTGAACCCTTGGGGGATTGTTAAGGATATTTTCCTCACTGTTTGATTTAATACTTGTGCTCATTCATGCCCTATTTTCACTATTTTTAAAACTCAGCTATGTCAATTTGTTTTAAACAGACTAAATAATATTTTAAAGGTATTTTGATCTGAGCTTCATATTTTACTAATGCCCGAGGGGCTAATGAGATTCTGATTGAGTAAGGCCGGGGGGTTGTGAGGAAACATTTAGGTCAGGTTGCACGCCGCAGTAGTGATGCATTAATAATGATAATGAGGTCGAGGGCCTGAGATTGTATGCCACGAGGTGTCTTGATATTGATATGAGGTCAAGAGCCTATTTATGATGCCACAAGATGGCATAATTATGCGCTTGGGCTGTAAGGGGCCCCTCCTGGAGTCTGTACACCCCCAGTGAGTGTGAGTACCCATTGTGATGTGAGATATAGCTCGAGGGACTGTTATTATTTTATGACATTGCTCGAGGGGCTAATTTTATTGTTACTATGCCCGAGGGGCAGTTATTATGCGTTTACTTATTAGTTATTTTCATGTATATTGTTTGGCTATTTAAGAGAGTTTTATGAGATTTTACTACTTAATTATAATTATTGATTTGTTATGCCTCTTGTAGCTTAATCTTATGCGTTATGTGGCTTCATATTACTCAATCTTCAATTTTTTTATTACTCACTAATTTGGTAGTACTCACTTTACTCCCTGCATCTTGTGTGCAGATTCAGGTACTTTTAAACCCGTAGCGGGTATTAGTTGCTCAGAGGTAGAGTATAGGAGTTTAGCAAGGCAGCTGCTTGACATTTGCAGCATTGCTTTTCTCCCTCTCAATTTTTGTGACTATATCTAGTACATTTTAGACTCTTGTTGTATTCGGACAGTAGTAGATGCTCATGACTAGTGACACCCCCATGTCGGGCTGTGTTGGGTTTCTTTTTCTGCAAGTTATACTATTAACTGCATAAATTTTAGATTTTTTTTCTTGATTATGACTTAATACTTATCTTATTTCTTAAGATTGGAATTGGAATGTGTCTGCTGGCCTTGTCTTCACAAGAGACGCCATCACGACTAGGTATTGGTTTAAGGTCGTGACAAGTTGGTATCAGAGCCTAGGTTACATAGATCTCACAAGTCATGAGAAGGTTTAGTAGAGTCTCGTGGATTGGTACAGAGACGTCTGTATTTATCCTGAGAGGCTGCAGAACATTTAGGAAAATCTTTACATTCTTGAATTCTTATCGTGCGTCCTTGATTCAGCTTGAAAATTAACTCTTGAAATTCCTACCACACGTTCACATGCACGCATGAGCGCTCAATATTAGATATGCATTGATCGCTTGTGATTCCCTGATCGAGGGGTTATATGTGATCTCTGTATGTTTGGCGTTGGGTCAGTCGGGAGGACTTGAGGCCGAATTTTTATCTATAGCTTGAGCACCAAGGTGCTGAATATGTGAGTCATGTTTTCGAACTTATATATTCGGTAGTGCCCCTAGTAGTAGAAGTGATGTTTGGATAGTTACGTGATGAGTGTGATGTGAATACGAGATATATTCATATGATTTATAAGCGATGAGAAGGGTGTGTTGTAGGATAGAAGAACTATTAGGTGTTTGATTTCCATCTTGATTCGAGGTATAGCCTCCGAGTTATGGGTATGTTAAGAACCTTTTCATGTTTCCTAGTTGGGAATGAAGTAAATTTCATGTTGCGGTCTGAGTTCATACTCAGGAAGTTTAAGTGGCTGCGTTATGTTTATGACGGTGGAAGGTATACAGAAATGTTATTTTACGGCAACACAGGTGTGTTATCTCCTACGGATTGTTCTGAAGTTTGCGTAATCCTCTATGTCATTTATTGGAATATCTCTATTACCAGGGAAATATATGTTTTACAATTTGAATTTGGGTTGCTCAAGAGAGTAGTCTTGACTACTATAAGAGTGAATGCGGATTTGCAGAAGATATGAAATACGAAATGGTCTGTGTTCCATGAGCTTATGAAGGATTAAGTTAATCTCACTATGGTATTATGGCAGCAACAAAGTATATGCGTTATGAGTTATTATGTATTTTTTTATCTATGGCTTCAAGCGAAGTGGGGGATTTTGCTATTGATTAGATGATTGCACGGTTATATGCTATGTTGGTTCCAGTTTGAGGTGTACTAGTAAATTAGTTATAGTTTGCAAAGATTGAGCCCGATGATGGATCGAGTAAAGGAAAATTTTCGACTAAGGTAAGGTTATATCATGCTTCATAGGTGTTTGAGAATCACGGAATGTCTTGAGCTATTGTTGATAAAGAGTTCATAGAAAATAAAGTGGCTTGGTTGCGTCAAGGTAAGATTATATGTTGCAATGTTTGAAGTTCTAATGAGGCATATCTTGTTCGGTTCATTTGATTAGGCTAATTGAAGCTTAAGCAAAGTGGATGACTGTATAGAATGGTTCTAATGCGTTAAAGGTTTTTTTTCATGTAATAATTGGAGATTTTCAGGTGTATAATTTGGCTAAAAACTGAGGTTTACGTTGGAGGGTGTCAAGACTTGTGTCATTTCTATAACATTATAGGATTCTATATATCAATATTAGGAAGGTAATGGTTCCAAATTTGCGAGAAGTCTCTTCGGGGTAGGTATTCTGAATGTGGTTCTTATGGAAACATTTAAGAGAGTACTCGGAGAGTTATGAGCCTTAGACGGTCAGGTTTTATGCTTGGGTCTCGTGTGGTGACCATGGATTGAGGAATGATGGTGTTATAGCAAGAATAAGTATCAAGTTGAAGGTAAATCGGGAGGAACTCAGATAGATGGGACAGCTTGGTAGTAGGCCGGATCGGTATGGTAAAGGTATGATTAGTTCCTCGGATGTCTATGAAATAATAACTTTTTGCAGGTGTTTTGCGGCAATGCTCTCTGGTCTAGTGGCCTGCGCACTTTGGTTGAGTTAGAAGGATTAAGTCTAGACAGTTTAGTGTTGTGCAAATGGAACTCAGAGAGATCTTAATGGTTTCTAACACTATTAGATATGTATAATTTCTCCGAGTGTGAGGAGCATGGGATGTGTAGTGATTTCCTTTTATATGTTATAATGGAACGTTCTTGGTTAGTTGAGCACGTAGTTGCAGGTGGCTCGGAAGGGAGATAAAGTTCTCATGTTATCCTAGGATGGTATGGTTTATGCAATATATTGTGGAGGATGGATATTTGCATCTGTAAGGTTACTGTTCAGTTCTAAAAGGGAGGTTATAAAAATTCTTAGGGAGCGCAGTTTTAGATGATTGAGGAAATGGTATTACTAATTGGTGTGACTTGACGAGGGTATGTGTTTCATGAAAAGGCAATGTGGCTAAGTTGATGGTACTTCGGTAGTATTGCGGCACTTTCTTGCTGGATGGACTACTGATATTCGAGTTTGCTTGGCGGTACAAAAGAATTTTAGAGCATCTCTCGTGGAATGATTAGATATTATAGGTGTGGTATGTATTCAGATGGTGAAAATTTAGATCGGGTATGGTAATTTGTGTGCTATATAGAGTTGGAATGGGAGTTCTCATATTCAGGCCATGTTGTGGTTGTGGGTCGTGCATATCGGCACCGTTTAGTGACTAGTGTGGTCTGGAGACCCGAGTGGATCTTTTAGTACTTGGTATGTTAGATTTTGGATGTGATATTAGGTGCAGACTGGTTGTCTCCAGGTTGTGTTATTCTAGACTATTGCGCTAAGGAGGTGTTGTTGGCTATGTTGGGAATGCCACATATTAAGTGGCGGTGTTTGACCAATTATGTTCTTGGTATAGTGGTTTCATATTTTAAAGACCCAGCGAAGGACTGTGAAAGGATTGTCTTCCTTATTTGGGCTCTCGTGATGGATGTCAATGCAGAGGCTCCTTATATTAATTCAGTTTTGGTGGTGAGGGACTTTTTGGATATGTTTCTTGTGGCCGAGCATGTCGCCAGGCAAGGTTGTTGATTTCGGTATTGATTTGATACCCATAACCGTATTGTATGGCACTGGCACATTTAAGGAGTTGAAGGAGCAGCTTCAGGAACTCCTTGATAAGGGGTTCGTTGACAGGCCAATGTGGATATGTGTTCTAACTTGAGTCAGCTTGATTCGCTCTAAGTAGTAATGTTGAGGGATGTGTTGATTCGATTGTTATTGAGCTTACTAGTAATTTGGGGAGATCTATGAGCTACCTTTCTGTGTTGCAAGATGTTATGATTTGTTGATTACAAAGACATATGGTGCACCTCTATTGAGGTTTCATAGTGGAAGTCGAGCGGGAAGCGTGATTGGGTGTTTCTTAGTGAATGATGTATCAGTTATGTCCTTTTGGGTTTCTGTGATGTATGTTATTTGCTTCGCCGTGGGTATGATGATTTGTTTTGGTTCTAGAAATCAATTGTGCGTGGTCATAAGTTTTGAGTAGAGTAACTTAAGGTGTTCCATGGGGACCAGTGTTTGGATAGGGTCGTGAATTGCTGCGAAGTTATGTGGAGGTATGACCTTGTGGTTAGATTCATGTGTCATGTTTCTATAATGTGAGACGGGTTCTCAGCATTGTGTTGTGGTGGTTCTGGTGAGCTTCGATCGTTGCAAACTCATCCCTTAGGAAGAGTGGACGCTAACTACTTTTACCCGATAGTGGTTTTTTAGGGTCAATTCCTCGGGGAGCTCGATAATGGAGTCAAGTGTTTGTGAAGACTAACAAAGTGTTGTAGCTCCTAATTTGATTTCTAACATTTTTGGTTTTCTTTGATTATCAACAAAAGATATTAACTATAATTATGAACTAGATTATGCTAATTATAATTCTACGGTGTATGCAATAATGAGAAAATGCTAGGGTCATAGCACTTTCCTAGGTGACTAATTAACAGGTATAGAATTTCAATGCAAGGATTACATTATGGGATATATGGATAACCATTAAACTTAGCACTCACTCTCATGCCTCTCGATAGAGAGAGTGATTTTGCCCAATTGACTCTCTCGAGACCAATCGAGTAGGCTAATTTTCCCTTGAAACTAATGGTTCAAGTAGGGTAATTACTCTCTCGAGGTTTAACCCGTTACTTAGGACTACAATTCTCATGGGTCCATCCCAAATCTTTGTTGGGTTGATTGAGAGGTCATAGACTCTCTTTGTCAAGTAAAGTCAAAACCCACTAAGCTAGACTTAGTGTTTGCAACCACCAAATATAAGTGAAAATATACAATCAACCCAAATACCAAACACCCAATATCATCTAAGTATTAAGCAAAAACATTCATTAATTACCCACACTAGGGTTGAGCCACAACCCTAGCTAATGGGTTTAGCTAGACATGGAAACAATAGAAAAAAAAGAAGTAATAGTAGAAATTAACATAATAATGAACTACAAATTTAATACACTTGAATCCACGTTCAAAACTGAGGAAAATAACCCAAAATAGGCAAATAAATGTTGTCCTGTGCTCAGCTGCTCGTACAGTGTAAAAGAACTTAACCTAAAAAAGTAAAATATTTTATTTATACTACCCAGAAAAAACTGGACAAAAATGCCCCTGAGGGTTTGTCGCGGACCGCATGAAAATGACATGCGGCCGCATAGGGTAAAAGGTCTTCAATAGTTTAGCTTTTGGATCTTGGACGCGGACCACCTAGAAATGCCACGCGGCCGTGTAGGTTGAGTCACGCACGTTGGCTCTCTGATCATTCACCCACGTGCGACCGCATAATTTTGATGTGCGGCCGCGTGGGATTATGCCTTTGAATCTGAGCCTCTGTTTCTTCATAATTGTGGACCGCATAGAAATGGATGCGGTCCGCATGGAATTATATCCAAACTTCAGGTTCTCTGATCGTTACGTGTGCGTCTGCGTGGCAAAAAATAGTGCGGACCGCACAGGTTCCTTGACTTGGGTATTTGCAGGATCTTATTGTGCGACTGCATGACTAAAGGTTGCGGTCCGCAAAAGTCTTTTAACTCACATTTTAGCTCATCTCTTGACGCTTGGAAGATTTCACTCCTTATTGAGCCGATTTGTGATCTTTTTAACATGTAGTCGCTCAAACCTGCAACCAAGCACAACTTGTCAGCAATTGAGGACTAATTTACATCAATTTATGCACAAAGCTTAGGTAAGAAGGGGTATAAATCATGTAAAAATCACAGTTATCAAACTTGCGGTACAACTCTTTCATTTGACTTATTTTCATGATTTGAGTACGTTCAGATTGTTGTTTATTTGTGCGCATATTGTGAAAGTTGGGGCCTTACTTTGTTCTAAGGTATCATGTCAACTGAGTAGGATTGTTGGATTATATGAAATTGTTGGGATCTTTAATGAATACAAACGGATTTGATTTCATCATGTCGGGAGGATAACTATTGAGGTACGACTTAGAAATGTGCTATGGTCCTTGCCAAAGGAGAAGTGGCCTCATGAATGGTTGATCTGAGAAATGGTTATGGTTTATTGTGTGTTTCATTTATCATTGGCAGTACATGGAAGTGTTGGAATGAGACTTTACTTGATAAGAGATTTTGTATCGGCATTCAATTTTTATGTGCAACTACTGTGATTAGAAGTTATCGCTGCAAGTGTTTGAGTTATGTGGTATGACATGTTATTGCACCTGTGATTGCACGTATGGGTGATTACAGCTTGTTCGGGCTTATTATGAATATAGATGTGAGATTCTGATCTTGTGAATGATTTCGGAAGTAGAGATGTGGTTCTAAGGCTTATGGGCTAGGTAGGAATGTGAAAATGCAGATACATTGTGTTATCGGACCTATATGAGATAGGGTGACGTGGGATCACCCCCGAGTATATGCATGGTAAGGTTATTCGATGATTGGTTGGATTTTGGAACAACTCCGAGCATGTTCAAAAACGAACGTATGTTTAAGTGGGGCAGGATGTAACAACCCGATCGGTCGTTTTGAGCTTTTGCACTTTGCTCGCCAGATTTTGGGCATGACTATGTGATGTATTATGACTTATTTAAAACATCGGTTTTGGTTTTTGATAATAGGCTATATAGTTTTTATTTACACTGTTATTGCACATGCTCTATTGTTATTTTATAATATAAATTGCCAATAAAATACTTTAATTGGTGCTATTTGGTTTCACAGGGAATATAAGATGTGAGGAAGCAACATGAAGTGTTTGGAGGCAATAACATGAAGATAACATCCACTCAAGAAGTACCCGAACACAAAAGAGCAAAAAGAGAAGGAATGCGTAGATAAAGCCTAGGCAGTGCTCTCCGCGGTCGCCATCGTGGTCTGTGCCACGGTTTGAGGCAGTGCCTCTTGCGGTCAGCACCGCGGTCGACGCCACAGCCGCAACGCACTGGGCCAAAGTGTCAATTCGAGGAAACGTTTTGTAAAACCCTAAAAGATGTAGAAACTCGCCCAAAATAAAAGAGGCTTATTTTTTAGATTACTTTTGGAAGAAGAACAAGTGTGTGCAATTCTCCCATTATAAATAATCTATTAGTTTTATCTTTCGTTGTTATAAGTAGCTAAATACTTTAATCTAAGGTATTGAGGAAACCTGTTGGGATGACTTTGTTGTTATATTAACATAGTTTGGAATTAGCTGTTAATCTCTATTTATTCACCTACGTTTTAATTGTGGTTAGTTGAAAGGGCCCTCAGTTATTCATTCCTATTTAGTATGTATCTGCTTGAGAGAGTGTGCATATTTAGGTGATTCTATGAACAACATCACTCCCGGAGTATAGATGAGAGTCATAACCGAGGGTTTAGAGGTTGGATTAGAGATAATGATACCTCGGGTGCAATCTAAGTGAACCGTATTCTGAATATAGCTAGCGTAGCTTGCAAAAGTGTGTCTAGTAAATTATCATAATTGCTTGAGAAATATTTATGATAACTGGAGCGTTTCTAATTGATAGAGACAACTAAGTCTCAATTATAAAATATATTCAACCAAGGAAAGCAACAACATGGGAAACCATTACCTTAGATCTTATTCCAATTATATACAAGCAAGCTTAATTAACTTTCAGCTTTATTTATCGTCAGTTTAGTTGTTAAATATATCATCAAATGTGAATCATAAAGTTTGGGGAAATTGATTATGTGAATTTAGTAAGTCCAACAAGAATAATTGATAGGTTAATTTTCTGTGGTTCGACTTAGGGCAGAATTACTCAAACTATTTTTGCTATGTCCGTGTGTGTCCTTTTATAAGGCATAGTTTGGCATTATCAAATTTTGGCATCGTTGCCGGGGAATTAACGGTGTTATCAATTACAATTGAAAAAAGTACAAAAGTTCTAAGTGTAGTCATTTTCTCTATACTCAATCTTTTCATTGAAATTCTAACGTTTGAGCTCTTGTAGACTACAGGTGTATGCCTAGAAAATCTTCGAGGACTGGAGAATTAATAGAAGGAATATCAAACCCCAATAAAACATTCAGGGCTTTAAACAGTACCAACAAGAGAGCACAACAATTAGACCTACTCAAATTTGACATGGATGACACAGACAATGTCATTGGAAACGTTGGGGATCCACCTTCAAACCCCAATGCGAGAGTTGGGGTACCTGTTGTGCCCGAGGCTGCACTTTATGACTAGGCACAGCCCACAGCTAATAACCTGGTCATAGAGATAGTTGTTCCCTCAATCCAAGCGGAGACCTTCCAAATAAACAACATTATGTTGCATTTACTACAAAATAAAGGATTGTTCTCCGGGTCACACATTGAAGACTCGCAGCAGCACTTGAAAATTTTTCAATCAATTTGTATGACCCAAAGGCAGCCGAGTGTGACCTCGAAAGCTATCAAGCTACTAGTGTTTCCATTTTCTCTGACCGGGAAAGCTCAGACTTGGCTAAATTCGCTTCCTATCAATTCCATAGCCACCTGGGAGGAATTAGTCAAGCAGTTCCTGAATAAGTTCTATCCACCCAACAAGACTGCAAGACAAATTGATGAAATGTTGCAGTATAAGCAGCAGTTGACTGAGTCCTTTCAAGAGTCTTGGGAAAGATTTAAAGTGATTGTAGTGAAGTTCCCTCACTATGGCATTCCAGATCAGATGCTTGGCGAGAGATTCTACATGGGGTTAGTTGACAATTTAAAGGCAAATGTGTATGCTTCTGCTGGAGGTGCATTTTTTAGTAAGACATTCACCGAGTGCAAAATCCTTCTTGACAAGATATCACAAAACTCGGGGTGGATGACTAGAGCTACACCATTGTCACCCGTAGTGAATTTAGTTCCTCTTGAGCCAAATAATTCATATGCATAGAATATAGCTACACTCATGACCAAGATGAGCATATTGACAAAGAAGATTGATGAGATGGATACAAAACAGGTGCACATTGTTGATGCAACAAATGGAGGACTGTGTACACCTTGTATTAATCAGTCTTATATGTGTTCATGGAGCAGAGAAGGCGAAAATCAAGTGGCGAGGGAAGATATGAATTGTGTCAACAACTATGGGGGTCAGAGACAAAGAGCACAGCAATGGAGATCGCCACAAAATCAGCAGTACGGGCTAACATGCAACAACCTGGGGGTATGCACCCTCATAACCAAATGGTGCCAGTACCATATCAAAAACCATAGGGCTATCCACGGGAAAATCAGCAACAATTAACATACCAACCACCTTCTCAGTAGCAAGATACCAACATGGTGAAAATCAGGGGTATGCTTCAGCAACTCATTGGAATGAATAATAAAGTGTAGGAAAAATTGCAAGTGCACAATTCAGCCATAAAGAACGTTGAAATACAGTTGGGACAACTATCCATGGCTTTGAATAACCGTCCTCAGGGAACCTTACTTGTAGACACTAACATAAACCCAAGGAGCAAAATCCAAATCAGGTGATGGCAGTAAGTCTCCGGAATGGGAGAGATTTAGACAGAGAACTAGAGAATCTACAAGCCAGGAAGGAGAGTACGACAGTCACTCCAGTTCCGTTAGAGGTGGAGGAACCAACAGAGCTTACTGAAATGGTGATTGAGAAGAGTCAGGAGGAAAAAAGGCAAAAAAAAGTTGGATGAGCAAGCTACAGAACAGGTGGCACCTCTTGTTTCAGAAAATACCAATAGAGAAGCCAGCAGGCAATGCACAAAGGGCGATACCTACATCCTACCCTCAGATACTAGTTAAACAAAAGAAGTAAGTTCAATACAAGAAAATCATGGAGATGCTACATCAAATTCAGTTCAATAATCCTTTGATGGATGCTTTGAGGGAGATGCCCGGTTATACAAAGATGATGAAGGATCTAATGTCACGGAAGTTGGATTTTCAGGATCTTTCCACTGTGACTCTAACACATACATGCAGTGCAGTAGTGACAAGACCGATTGCTCAAAAGATGTCTGATCCAGGTAGATTCACTATTTTGTGCACAATTAGGAGCTACGCCTTTGCTAAGGCATTATGTGATCTGGGGGACATCATAAATCCGATGACGCTGGTTGTGTACTCTAAATTAGGCATCGGTAGAGCTATACCGACTTCTATGCTGCTACAGCTGGCTAATCGCACGGTGAAAGGCCAAATGGTATTCTTTGATGATGTGTTGGTGCAAGTAGGGAAGTTCGTGTTCCTAGCAAATTTTGTTATTCAGGACTGCCAGGTAGATAAAGAGATACCTCTCATTTTGGGTAGACCATTTTTTTGGCGACTAGCAGAGCACTGATTTATTGTGACGCTGGAAACTAAAAATGAGACTAAACGATGAAGAAGTCATCTTCAATGTTCAGCAATCTATGAGAAGACCCAGTAAATATGTTAATTGCTCTTTATTGGATGCAATATATGTGATTCTGATAGAATACGATGCAACCCTGACTATTAACGATCCATTGGAAACATGTCTGGAAAATCTAGAAGAGATGGATGGTGAAGGTTTAGCTAAATGGGTCATGGAACTTGAATGCTGGGGATTCTAGACAAGGTAACCTCAATTTGAGCCCTTGAATTAGAAAAAAAGGCTACACCTCCAGCAAATCCATTGGTAGAAAAATCACCCAAACTGGAGTTAAAGCCACTCCCAAATCATATCAGGTATGTATTCTCAGGCCCTGATTCAACCTTGCATGTTATTATATCATCTGATTTGCTAGATGTGCATGTAGAACGACTCTTACAGTTACTGCAGGAAAACAAGATTGACATTGGCTGGACCATGGCAGACATAAAGGGTATCAGTCCAAGCTTCTGTATGCATAAGATTCTCCTGAAGAGGGGCACAAATCTTCTAGGGAACATTAGTGAAGGCTGAACCCAAACATGAAAGAGGTTGTAAATAAGGAAGTGATCAAATGGTTAGATGCGGGAATTATCTTCCCCATCTCTGATAGCAATTAGGTCAGCCATGTCCGATGTGTGCTGAAAAAGGGGGGAATGACTATTGTGCAAAACGAGAACAATGTTGATCTCAACTCGTACAGTCACAGGGTCGCAGATTTGCATAGATTATCGGAAATAGAACACCGCCACCTGAAAGGACCATTTTCCCTTGCTTTCATTGGCCAAATGTTGGATAGGATGTCCAAAATATCGCACTTTTATTTCTTGGATGGATATAAGGGGTAGAATCAGATATTAATAGCCCCCTAAAATAAAGAGAAAAAATCCTTCACCTGTCTGTATGATATATTTGCCTTTCGGAGAATGCCTTTTGTGCTTTGCAATGCACCGTCGACTTTTCAATTGTGCATGTTATCCATCTTCGCGGATATGGTGGAGGATATTATGGAAGTATTTATAGATGATTTCTCTGTGGTGGGAGATTCATTTGAAGACTGTCTTCACAACTTAAGCAGAGTGCTCAAAAGATGTGTGGAGACAAACTTAGTGCTAAACTAGGAGAAGTGACATTTTATGGTACAACAAGGGATAGTCATAGGACATAGAGTGTCTATTAAACGAATTGAGGTCGACCATGTTAAGGTTGATGTGATTGAGAAGATACCACCACCCACTTCAGTCAAGGCGATGAGAAGTTTTCTTGGACACGCCAGGTTCTACCGCATTTTATAAAAGATTTTTCCAAAATTGCTAAGTGGTACACCCGATCTACTATGCAAGCAGAATGCTAATAGGTACACAACTCAACTACACCATGACGGAGAATGAGATGTTAGCGGTGGTGTTTGCTTTTGACAAGTTCCGATCATATCTGATTATTTCCAAGGTAATTGTATACCTAACCATGTAGCTCTCAGGTACCTAATCAAGAATAAGGAGTCTAAGCCGCGCCTGGTTCGTTATGTGCAGCTTTTGTAAGAACTTGACCTTGAAATTCATGACAGTAAGGGCTTAGAAAATCAAGTCGATGATCATCTATCACAACTTGAAGGAGCTGAAAAATCAGTCGAGGTCAAAAAGATTCTAGAAACCTTTCCAGACGAGCAGCTGCTCGTAGCTACTTTTGAAGATGCGCCATAGTATGCAGATTTTGGAAACTACCTGGCATGTGGTATAGTCCCATATGACCTTTCATATGTCCAAAAGAAAAGTTCTTTTGTGATTGCTGCATGTATTATTGGGACGATCATTATTTGTTTAGAATATGTGTTGATAATATTACCCAGAGATGTGTCCCCAAGATAGAAAAAAATTCAATTTTGCAGGCTTGTCACGCATCAGCATACAAAGGATATTTTGGAGGGGTCAGGACAGCTGCAAAAGTGGTAGAGGCCGGATTATTTTGGCCAAATATGTTTAGAGATGCACACCTCTAGGTCAAGGGATGCAATGAATGCCAGCGGACTGGGAACATTTCCCGTCGCCATGAGATGCCGATGAACCCAATTGAAGAGGTAGATATGTTTGATGTTTGGGGGATTGACTTTATAGGTCCGTTTGTCAGCTTATTTGGCAATAACTACATCTTTGTTGCTATGGACTACATGTCTAAATAGGTAGAGGCTGCAGCGTTACCCACAAATGATGCTAGAGTGGTAGTAGGATTTCTGAAAAAGAACATATTCACCCGGTTTGGGACACCAAGAGCGATCATCAGTGATAGAATTCATTTCTGTAATAGAGCCTTCGAAAAACTACTTGCAAAATATGATGTACGCCACAAAGTGCCCACCCCTTACCATCTGCAAACCAGCTGGCAAGTTGAAGTGTCTAACAGGGAGATAAAAAGTGTACTAACCAAAATGGTGAATGCCATACGAACTAATTGGGCAAAGAAACTTGATGACGCACTCTGGGCCTATAGAACTACATTCAAAACACCAATAGGTATGTCACCATATAAGTTGGTATTTGGAAAGGCATGTCATGTGATTGTAGAGCTAGAACATCTAGCTTGGTGGGAACTAAAGCAATTGAACATGGATCCTCACACAGCTAGACAAAATTGTCTGACAGAGTTGCATAATCTGGAAGAATTTAGATATCAAGCCTTTGAAAGCATGAGGCTATACAAGGAAAGAATGAAAAGGCTACATGACAAACACATTGTGGATAGAGATTTCAAACCTGGTGACAATGTATTACGGTATAATTCAAGGTTGAGATTGTTTCCAGGTAAGTTAAAGTCCTGATGGTGAGGATCATTTAGAGTGGTGCAAATATTCGTAAGTGAAGCCGTTGAGATCGAGTCAAAATATGGGACAAACAAGTTCTCAATAAACGGGAAAAGTTTGAAATATTACCTTGGGATAACTGAAGAAATATGGGATACAGTGGTGATCAATATTAAATAACCCAATACGCGAATGAGGAGTGACATCTCAACTACTTGCATCGTGTCGTGATGTTAAATCAGATGCTGCGTGGGAGGCAACCCGTGAATATGTTGTAAGTGTATATATAACTTCATGTTTAGAAGACAAAAAAAAATCAAAAACTCCCGTTCACCATGACCGCAGGAGGCACTGCCTCAAACCGTGGTGTCGATGGTGGTGCCGACCGCGGTAATAACTGGAGCTTTAAAATTTCACCGTGACCGCGGCCAGGACCGCGAGAGACACTTTTTCAAACCGTAGTGTCAACCGCAGTGACGAGCGCAGTCGGTACCAGGTCGTCAAATTTTTTTTATTTTTTTTTAATTTTTCATTTTCTTCATTTTTTTCTTCCCTTCTTCACTTAAAATTAAAACAATACACCCCCCTCTTCCCATAATATACCCGTCCCTCCCCCTCAAATCCTCATTCTCTCTTTCTTTAAACTCTATCTCCCCACCCTACATACTCTCATCTTCTCCCTCTCCCTTTACAAGACACATCTTCCCTCTTCCGCAAAGGTACTATCAGTCCATTCCATAAAAGAAGAAACATCGGGTCCTCTGCTAGTGGCCCAGGATTATCCTCACGATCTAGGGGACAAACCAGTGCACCACAGTTCAATAGCACTTGGTTCGTATCTGAAGAAGTAGAGACAAGATACAATCAAAAAGCTCTGCACAGAAGTTACTTCATAAGGTCCATATCGATAGGAAGGCATTGGTGCAAGAACGCCCCAATATGTTTAATGAGCTATGGTTGTGTTAACTGGACATCTTATTTGAGGCTCCCGAGGAGGCTATTATTCAGGTAGTGCGGGAGTTTTATGCAAACTTTCCAGAACACGAGGATGGGGTTGTGATGGTGCAAAACACACGGGTTGACGCTTCTATAGAACCCATCTACAGAGCTTATCGCCTCCCCACATTAATGGTTGATGATCACTACATCATGTCTATTTACCCGATGGTTGACCGGGACAGAATTCTTAAGGTCATATGTATACCTAGCAGACAACCCAAATGGGCAGCACAACCGACGACTCCACACTCCAAGTCTCTTACTTGGGACGCCAAATGTTGGCTCACTGTCATCACCACTCGGTTTCTACCATCCAGCAATACCACAGATATGAATGGTCCATGATCTACTACTTCATGAATCACCAAGGGTTTGATGTCGCCCGAGTCCTCTATGAAGAAATGTCCATTTGATCACCCGACCTAATCAAAGGCCACTACTTTCCTTCGCTTATCACCAGTCTGTGCCACCTTGAAAATGTCCCTGAGAACTCTCGTGTTTATGGGAAATTACCTCTAAAAACTGCTTTGGGAGCGAAAAAAATTCAACTAGAGGGAAGAGAGCTGGTACAAAACAGTGATGACTTGTCTGATGACTCTAAGTCTAAGGATGATGTTGACGCTACTGAGATCATAGCTCTTCCCAAAGGGGATGAGGCAGGATCTTCACAGCCATGCCGGAGCACTCGTATGGTTGCTTTGGAGCAGGAGATGACAAGACTGCGACCCTCTGTCGCTGACTTGGGTCCCCGTATTGATATAGTGGCTGACCAACAGGAGAAGTAGGAAAAGAAATTCATGGGCTAGTTGAGAGCTCTAGGTCGCACCTGCAACGTGAACCAAGACATAGTTTCAGATGAAGAGTGACCCCTCAGGGAAGTTTCTTTACCTTACTGCTTTTTATATAGTCAAGCCGTAGGGACATGTCTCTATTTTAAGTGTGGGGTGGAGGAGACTTCGTTGTATGTTATACTTGTAAACAAATTATCTGTTTGTTGTTCTTGGTTTTGTTTTTTGTTAATTGCTTTAAAATTAGAGTAACAACTTTATTTAGGAAAATTAAAATAGTAAGCGACTTGTCCCGATGATGGATCTCATTCGACGGGGTTCTTGAGGGACTAAGTTGAGGAAAAAACGTGAAATATAAAGAATCTTCCTAATGACAAATTCTGTAGAAATTTTTCTTGAGGGAACTAGTCTACAAAAAGTACGAAAAAGATTTTTTTTTTTTTATTTCTTAGATAGTGTAGACTCCCCCTTTATTTTTCTTTGGGCCACAATTCTTTTCCAAGGGTTTAGCTTGAACCAGGTATAGGTAGATTTTGTTTTTTTCTTGTTTTAGGTTAGGATTAATGGGCAACGAGTTTAAAATTGAAGAAGGAAAACCCATAGCATTCTTACACCTAAACACGATAGATGCTAGAGTATAGCTGTCACGACCCAAACCCTGGTCGTGATGGCGCCCAACACAATGCTAGGCAAGCCCGACCATATTATCCCTTTAACCAGCCAATTATTAAATAAATTAAACTTAAACAGTAGTTAGTCATATCAGGTGAAAACCGAAACGTCAAAACATACAAAGATACGGTCCCAAACATGTCGTGGTGTCACGAGACTGAGCCTCTACAGAATAGCATCCTAATACAACCAAGTCTAGACAAATAGGAAATCAACAAGATGATAAAGAAGGAGAAAACAAGCTCTGCGGACGCTGGCAGCTACCTCGTAATCTCCGCAAAAGTAGATATAGATCAGCAGCTAAAATGTCTCAACTGCTCTCGGGCACCTGTGGATCTGCACCAAAAAGTGCAGGGGAGTGGGGTGAGTATATTTCAACTCAGTGAGTAACAATAATAAATAATAACTGAAAGTAAGAACTCCCGTGCTATCACTTAGCAGTTCTAAGGCAACCTTCACAAGTACGTCATCACTATAGTAGTACTTTAACCTCCAATCTACGTTTATCTCTACAAGATCTCCACACCGAACAAACCCTCGCTCGTACCCCTACGGTGTACGGCCATCTCAACATATAAAGGCACATACTTATGTCTATAATGTATAAGTATCTAAGTAAATAGTAGGATATGATTAAGTATAATGCTGCGGCGTGCAGCCCGCTCCAATACATATACTGCTGCGGCGCGCAGCCCGCTCCATTTAACGTCGACGGCGCTCACTGGGGGTGTATACGGACTTCGGAGGGGCTCCCTAGGCCCAAGCGCTATGGTGCTATGGCGTGCAGCCAGGTCCACCATATATCACTGCGGCGTGCAGTCCGATCCAACATATATACTGCTGCGGCGTGCAGCCCGATCCCATAATATACCAGCGCTCACTGGAATGTGTGCGGACTCGGACTCCGAAGGGGCTCCTACAGCCCAAGCGCAATAATACTGCGGCGTGCAGTCCGTTCCACATGTATATCACTGCGGCGTGTAGTCCTGCGGCGTGCAGTCCGATCCAATACAGGTATCTATATACATAATACCTCATAATGGGTCCTCGACCCTATCCCGGTCAGTATGTACTTGGCCTCTCAGGCCCAATATAATATATCACAATGGGTCCTTGACCCTGTCTCAGTTAATATAGACTTGGCCTTTCAAGCCCAATATAACATCTCATAGTGGGTCCTCGACCCTATCTCATCTCAATCGGTATAAACTTGGCCATTCAGGCCCACTCAGCTAGAACAGGGAATTCCACCCTAGATAATCTCTCCCAATGTACACATCTAGTACAGGCTCATATTATGCTATGCAGCTAGAGCTATGGCTGAGTGTATATTTCCAACACGATGTAAAGGTCACCTAGCTCTATAGGTTCCCTAATGCTCTACAGATCGGCACAAGGCCCCAAACATGGCTATTAGCCCAATGGTACAGTTATAACCTCATTAACAGTTGTACAACACAGTATTCTATTAGCCGGGAAGGACTAAGTCCGAACCCCTATCACAATGTCACCACGCCCGTCATAGAACGCGTGTCTCATCTCAATATAGCACTGTAAAGTGCTAGTACGGGGTTTCAAACCCTCAATGCATTGTTTACTACTACCACTCACCTCGAACCGGTAGAAGCTTCAATCCGCCTTGCGCTTGCCTCGCAAATCAATCTCCTCGGATGCCAAATCTGCTCAAAGTCATAGAGAATGCATCAATATACGCTAATTTCACGAAATTCATTCGAAATAACCCAATTTATATCAAAACCCACAAGTTGTCAAAACCCGACTTTTGGTACACTTGTCGAAAAATTACAAAAATTACATATTCGGAATCCTCATCTCGATACGAGTCTAGGCATATAAATTTTACCAAAATCGGACTCCATTTGCCCACTCAAATCAGTGTTTTTCTTAAATTTAGGCCTAGGGCTCAAACCCACCTTAAATCTTCCATTTACAGGGATTTAACCAAGGATTTCATGTTAAAACGATGTAATTAAGCCACAAAACTTACCTCCAACGAATCCCCGATGAATTACCAGCAATTCCCGTGAGTTTCTCTCCCTAGAACTCAAAAATGGCGTTTTGGGTTAATGAACCCGAGAGCCCTCTGTTCTGTGATTTTAATTCACTGCCAGACGATTTTACCCTACGCGTTCGCGATGGTCTCCACGCGAACGCGATGCCTTGCTCCGTTCCTTCATCGCGAACGCGACGTAAAGTCACGCGTTCGCGAAGACCAATCTTCCTAGCCCGGATTTTTCCTCTACGCGTTCGCGTCCCATACCACGCGAACGCGATGCTTCGTCTTTTCCTCTTACGCGTCCGCGTCCTTCACCCACGCGAACGCGATGCGTTCCAACCTTCTCCTTCGCGAACGCGGCATGTTACCTCGCGAACGCGATGGCCAATTGGCCCCAGCCTACGCGAACGCGGCAGTGCCCTCGCGAACGCGATGACCATTTTCCCTCAGCCTACGCGAACGCGGGCCTAGCCCTCGCGAACGCGAAGGCTTAACTGGTGCCCAGTGGTCTGCAATTTACAGCAGACCATTCCTTGTTCCAAAGTGCCGGATGATGGTCCGGATTCACCCCGAGGCCCCGGGACCCCAACGAAAACCACCAACATACCCCAAAACACGATACGAACTTGTTCCAATCATAAAAACACCATCCTAAACATCAAAATCACCAATTACACACGGATTCAAGCCTAAATTTCTTAAAACTTTCCGAATTACACATTTGATGAAAAACCCGACCAAACGACGTCCGAATGACCTGAAATTTTGCAGCCACATCCAAAATCACCTAACGGAGCTACTGCAACTGTCGGAATTCCATTCCGACTCCCGGATCAAAATCTCACCTACCGTTCGGATTTCGCCAAAATTCAACCTTAGTCAATTCAAGCCTATTTCTACACCGGGCCTCCAAATTCAATTCCGATCGCTCCCCTAAGTCACAAATCACCTTCCGGAACTAACCGAATCATCGGAATCCGATTCCGAGCCCTCTAACCAAATAGTCAACTCCGGGTTGACTTTCCTTATTCAAGCTTCCTCCAAAAAGGCTATATGCCTCATTTCCAATTTAATTTCACTCCTAACTCCCCCGATAGACTCTAACACTTATATAAAAGCATGAATTATGTAATTACAACATAACGGGGTGGTAATTCCCGTGACGACGGGCCGGGTCGTCACATTCTCCCCTCTTAAGCAAACGCTCGTCCTCGAGCGGGTCAAGTAACATACCTGAAGTCTCAAATAGCTGAGGGTATCTGCTCCGCATCTCCTGCTCAACCTCCCAAGTAGCCTCCTCCACGGGTCGACCTCTCCACCGAACCTTAACCGATGCAATCTCCTTGGACCTCAATTTTCTCACCTGACGACCCAAAATAGCAATAGGCTCCACATCATAGGACAGATCACCATCAAGCTGGATGGTACCGAAGTCTAATACATGAGACGGATCTCCAATGTACTTCCGGAGCATAGACACATGGAATACCGGATGAACGCTGGATAAACTGGGTGGCAAGGCTAACTCATATGCCACCTCTCCAACTCTCCTGAGTATCTCAAAAGGGCCAATATACCTGGGACTCAGCTTCCCTTTCCTCCCGAACCTCATCACACCCTTCATAGGTGAAATCTTCAACAATACTCTGTCACCAACCATGAACGACAACTCTCGAACTCTACGGTCCGCATAACTCTTCTGACGAGACTGTGCCGTACGAAGCCTCTCCCGGATCAACTTTGCTCTATCCAGAGCATCCTGGACTAACTCAGTCCCTATCAATCTAACCTCACCAGGCTCAAACCATCCCACGGGAGATCTACACCGTCCGCCATACAATGCCTCGTACGGGGCCATCTGAATACTCGACTGGTAGCTGTTGTTGTAGGCAAACTCAGGCAAGTGGTAAGAATTCATCCCACGAACCACCAAAATCAATCACACACGCCCGTAACATATCCTCCAGGATCTGAATAGTACGCTCAGACTGCCCGTCTGTCTGGGGGTGAAATGCTGTACTCAACTCAACCCTCGTACCCATCTCTCGCTGAAATGCTCTCCAAAACTGGGAAGTGAACTGAGTGCCTCTGTCAGATATAATAGACACTGGGACCCCATGCAACCTGACAATCTCCCGAATAAAGATCACCGCCAACCGCTCCGATGAGTAAGTAGTACTAACTGGGATGAAATGTGCGGACTTAGTCAGCCGATCAACGATCACCCATACCGAATCAAACTTCCTCGCTGTCCGAGGTAGCCCAGTAACAAAATCCATGGTGATTCTCTCCCATTTCCACTCGGGAATAACCATACGCTGAAGAACACCGCCCGGTCTCTGATGCTCATATTTGACCTGCTGGCAATTGAGGCACTTAGCTACATGCCTAACAATATCCATCTTCATTCTCCTCCACCGGTAGTGCTGTCTCAAGTCTTGGTACATCTTTGCGGCACCCTGGGTGAATAGAGTACCGCGAACTGTGTGCCTCCTCAAGTATCAACTCCCGCAAACCATCAACATTGGGCACACATATACGGCCCTGCATCCTCAAAACACCATCACTGTCGATAGTCACATCCCTGGCATCATTATGATGCACTCTGTCCTTAAGGACAAGCAAATGTGGGTCATCATACTGTCGCTCTCTGATGCGATCATATAAGGAAGATCGAGAAGCAATACAAGCCAACACTCGACTCGGCTCCGAAACATCTAATCTCACTAGCCGATTGGCTAGGGCCTGAACATCATAAGCAAAAGGCCTCTCCCCAACTGGGATGAAAGCTAAGCTGCCCATGCTAACCGCCTTCCGACTCAAGGCATCGGCCACCACATTGGCCTTCCCGGATGATACAAAATAGTGATGTCATAATCCTTAAGCAACTCCAACCACCTCCGCTGTCTCAAATTAAGGTCCTTCTGTCTGAATAAGTGCCGAAGGCTGCGATGATCCGTGAACACCTCACATGAGACACCATACAGGTAATGCCTCCAAATCTTCAAGGCATGAACTATGGCTGCTAGCTCCAAATCATGAACAAGGTAGTTCTTCTCGTGGGGCTTCAACTGACGAGAGGCATAAGCAATGACCCTACCCTCCCGCATCAACACACAACCAATGCCCACTCCCGAGGCATCACAATATACGATATAAGAACTTGAAGCTGTCGGTAGAATCAAGACCGGAGCCGTGGTCGGTCGTTGTCTTGAGCTTTCGAAAGCTCTCCTCGCACTCCTCGGACCATGCAGAAAGGAACACCCTTCCGAGTCAATCTAGTCGAGGGTGAAGCAATGAAGAGAACCCCCGAACGAATCGACGATAATACCCCGCCAATCCCGAAAGCTACGGATCTCGATGAATCGAGGTCGGTCCGGGCCAACTTCTGCATCGCCTCGACCTTTCTCGGATCTACCTGAATACCATCACAGGACACCACGTGCCCTAAGAATGCCACGGACTCAAGCCAGAACTCACATTTGGAGAACTTGGCATACAGCTTCTCCTCTCTCAATCTCTGCAACACAACACTCAAGTGTCGAGCATGCTCCTCCTGGCTACGAGAGTAGACAAGTATGTCATCAATGAATACGATCACAAATGAATCAAGATACGGCCTGAATACACTGTTCATCAGATGCATAAATGCTGCTGGGGCGTTGGTTAGCCCAAAAGACATCACGAGGAACTCATAGTGACCATATCTGGTCCGGAATGCAGTCTTCATAATGTCAGACTCTCTAATCTTCAGCTGGTGGTAGCCTGAACGAAGATCAATCTTCGAGAACACCCTAGCCCCCTGGAGCTGATCAAATAAATCATCAATACGAGGAAGAGGATACTTATTCTTCACTGTTACTTTGTTTAGCTGCCGATAGTCAATACACATCCTCATAGATCCGTCCTTCTTCTTAACAAACAGGACCGGTGCACCCCACGGCGACACACTCGGCCGAATGAACCCCTTATCTAGGAGTTCCTGGAGCTGCTCCTTCAATTCCTTCAACTCAGCTGGTGCCATACGATACGGAGGAATAGAAATAGGCTGAGTGCCTGGCACCAAATCGATACCAAAATCAATATCCCCGTCCGGCGGCATGCCCGGCAGGTCTGAGGGAAACACATCAGGAAAGTCTCGCACAATGGGAACAAAATCAATACTGGGAGTCTGGGCCTCGACTTCCCGTACAAATGCTAAATAAGAGAGACATCCCTTCCCAACCATTCGTTGGGCCTTGAGGAAAGATATTACCCTACTAGGTACATACTCAGTCGTGCCTCGCCACTCGATCCTCTGAATGCCCGGCATAGCCAAAGTGACTGTCTTAGCATGACAGTCCAGAATAGCATGACATGGAGATAGCCAGTCCATGCCCAATATAACATCAAAATCAATCATGCTGAGAAGCAACAGGTCTACTCGGGTCTCCGGACCTCCAATAGTGACCAAACAGGACCGGTATACGTGGTCCACAACAATAGTATCCCCTACCGGGGTAGATACATGCACTGGCAGCTCAAGACTCCCTCGGGTCGTGCCCAAATGAGGAGCAAAATATGTAGACACATAAGAATAAGTAGAATCGAACAAAACTAAGGCATCTCTGTGGCAAACTGAAATAATACCTGTAATAATAGCATCAGAAGCAACTGCATCAGAACGGCCCTAAAGAGCATAACAACGAGCCTGACCACCTGATCGGCCTCCCCTCGAGGGCGACCCCAGGCTGCCTGACCCTCACCCCTAGATGGCGGGGCGGGTGATGAAGTAGATGGACCAGAAGATGAGGGATGCCCCCTCTGCTGATAAGATCTGGAAACAAGACGGGGACACTCCCTACGGTGATGCCCAAACTCTCCGCACTCGTAGCAACTCCCGGTGCTGGGTACCGAGACTGATAAGGACCTCTGGCGCTGGAGTGGCCAGCTGATGAACTAGGCCGAGATGAACCCTGAGCGGATGGGGCCTGTGAAGAACTCTGAGCTGGCATGGCACTGAGAGATGGCTGGCTCTGGTTCGAACCCTGATAACCCTATCTAGAAGACCATCTGCCACGATCGGAGCGACCCGACTGCGAAGATCTGAAAGAGCGACCTCGGCTCTGTTGACTCTGGCCTCTAGTCTGAGTACCACTGGAACTAGCTGCACCTCAAGGCCTCTTGGCCTCCCTCTCATCCCACTGTCTGCGACAATCTGTCTCTATGTCGTGAGCAATATCCACGACATCCTCAAATGTACGACTCAAAACCCTCTCCCGAGTCATCAGAATACGAATGGGATAAATGAGGCCGTCCACAAAGCGCCCAATCCTCTCTCTGTCGGAATGAACCAACCACGGTGCATATCTGGACAACTCTGTAAATCTGATCTCATACTCTGACACTGACATGTCCCCCTGACGGAGACCCTCAAACTGCCTACGCATCTCCTCTCTCCGAGATCGAGGCACCCATTTCTCCAAGAACATAGTGGAGAACTCCGGCCATGATAGTGGTGCTGCTCCGGCTGGCCTGGGGCGCTCATAAGCCTCCCACCAAGCAAAGGCTGGTCCCTGAAACTGAAAGGTGGTGAAAGATACCCCACTGGACTCCAATATCCCTGCCGTACGAAGCATCCGACGGCACTTATCCAGAAAACCTTGGGCGTCCTCGCCCGGAGCACCAGTGAACACTGGAGGAGATAACCCGGTGAACCTCTCGAGACGACGCTGCTCATCGTCTGTCATAGCTGGGACCCTGTCCCCCTGAATCTGATCTGCTGGCTGAACCGGTACCACAGGCTGAACTAGAGGAGCCTCTGGTGTCTGTAAGCCCTGCACAGCTGGCTATGGAGTGCGTACTGCGGGGGTCTGATGACCACCCCCGATCCCCGATGCAGCTGCTGTAGTAGTAACTGAAACCGCCTGTGCTAGGCCGGTGCAGAGTGCTAGTATCTGAGCCAGGGTCTCCTGTAGACCCGGAATAACAATGGGCACAGCTGGTGCCTGATCTGGTGCTGCTGGCACCTCTGCAACTGGGGGCTGTGGGTCAGCTGGCACTGCCTCAGCTGCCCTAACTCCGCCACGACCACGACCGCGTCCACGGCCTCTAGTAGGTGGTAGTGGTGGTCGTCCTCCACGTCCGGATGATCGAGTTCTCGCCATCTGCGAGAGAATAGAATGTCAAAGTTCAGTTCAAGTCAAAAGTAATCGCACGACAAGAATTCCAAGAATTGAAACTTTTCCTACAAAGGTTTGCAGCCTCCCGAGGATAAGTACAGGCGTCCCCGCACCGATCCACGAGACTCTACCAACCGGCTCATGACTCGCGAGACCTATTAACCTAGGCTGTGATACCAACTTGTCACGACCCAAACCCTGGTCGTGATGGCGCCCAACACAATGCTAGGCAAGCCCGACCATATTATCCCTTTAACCAGCCAATTATTAAATAAATTAAACTTAAACAGTAGTTAGTCATAACAGGTGATAACCGAAACGTCAAAACATACAAAATACGGTCCCAAACATATCGTGGTGTCACGAGACTGAGCCTCTACGGAATAGCATCCTAATACAACCAAGTCTAGACAAATAGGAAATCAACAAGATGATAAGGAAGGAGAAAACAAGCTCTGCGGACGCTGGCAGCTACCTCGGAATCTCCGCAAAAGTAGGTATGAATCAGCAGTTACAATGTCTCAACTGCTCTCGGGCACCTGTGGATCTGCACCAAAAAGTGCAGGGGAGTGGGGTGAGTATATTTCAACTCAGTGAGTAACAATAATAAATAATAACTGAAAGTAAGAACTCCTGTGCTATCACTTAGCAGTTCTAAGGCAATCTTCACAAGTACGTCATCACTATAGTAGTACTTTAACCTCCAATCTACGTTTATCTCTACAAGATCTCCACACCGAACAAACCCTCGCTCGTACCCCTACGGTGTACGGCCATCTCAACATATAAAGGCACATACTTATGTCTATAATGTATAAGTATCTAAGTAAATAGTAGGATATGATTAAGTATAATCGCTGCGGCGTGCGGCCCGCTCCAATACATATACTCCTGCGGCGCGCGTAGCCCGCTCCATTGAACGTCGACGGCGCTCACCGGGGGTGTATACGGACTTCGGAGGGGCTCCCAGGCCCAAGCGCTATGGTGCTATGGCTTGTAGCCAGGTCCACCGTATATCACTGGCGGCGTGCGATCCGATCCAACATATATACTCGCCGCGGCGTGCGGCCCGATCCCATAATATACCGGCGCTCACCGGAATGTGTGCGGACTCGTACTCCGAAGGGGCTCCTGCACCCCAAGCGCAATACATGCGCGGCGTGCAATCCGTCCCATATGTATATTACATGTATATCACATGTATATTACGGCGGCGTGCCGTCCGATCCAAAATAGGTATCTATATACATAATACCTCATAATGGGTCCTCGACCCTATCCCAGTCAGTATATGCTTGGCCTCTCGGGCCCAATATAATATATCACAATGGGTCCTTGACCCTGTCTCGGTTAATATAGACTTGGCCTTTCGGGCCCAATATAACATCTCATAGTGGGTCCTCGACCCTATCTCATCTCAATCGGTATAAACTTGGCCATTCAGGCCCACTCAGCTAGAACAGGGAATTCCACCCTAGATAATCTCTCTCAATGTACACATCTAGTACAGGCTCATATTATGCTATGCAGCTAGAGCTATGGCTGAGTGTATATTTCCAACACGATGTAAAGGTCACCTAGCTCTATAGGTTCCCTAATGCTCTACAGATCGGCACAAGGCCCCAAACATGGCTATTAGCCCAATGGTACAGTTATAACCTCATTAACAGTTGTACAACACAGTATTCTATTAGCCGGGAAGGACTAAGTCCGAACCCCCTATCACAATGTCACCACGCCCGTCATAGAACGCGTGTCTCATCTCAATATAGCACTGTAAAGTGCTAGTACGGGGTTTCAAACCCTCAGTGCATTGTTTACTACTACCACTCACCTCGAACCGGTAGAAGCTTCAATCCGCCTTGCGCTTGCCTCGCAAATCAATCTCCTCGGATGCCAAATCTGCTCAAAGTCATAGAGAATGCATCAATATACGCTAATTTCACGAAATTCATTCGAAATAACCCAATTTATATCAAAACCCACAAGTTGTCAAAACCCGACTTTTGGTACACTTGTCGAAAAATTACAAAAATTACATATTCGGAATCCTCATCTCGATACGAGTCTAGGCATATAAATTTTACCAAAATCGGACTCCATTTGCCCACTCAAATCAGTGTTTTTCTTAAATTTAGGCCTAGGGCTCAAACCCACCTTAAATCTTCCATTTACAGGGATTTAACCAAGGATTTCATGTTAAAACGATGTAATTAAGCCACAAAACTTACCTCCAACGAATCCCCGATGAATTACCAGCAATTCCCGTGAGTTTCTCTCCCTAGAACTCAAAAATGGCGTTTTGGGTTAATGAACCCGAGAGCCCTCTGATCTGTGATTTTAATTCACTGCCAGACGATTTTACCCTACGCGTTCGCGATGGTCTCCACGCGAACGCGATGCCTTGCTCCGTTCCTTCATCGCGAACGCGACGTAAAGTCACGCGTTCGCGAAGACCAATCTTCCTAGCCCGGATTTTTTCCTCTACGCGTTCGCGTCCCATACCACGCGAACGCGATGCTTCGTCTTTTCCTCTTACGCGTCCGCGTCCTTCACCCACGCGAACGCGATGCGTTCCAACCTTCTCCTTCGCGAACGCGGCATGTTACCTCGCGAACGCGATGGCCAACTGGCCCCAGCCTACGCGAACGCGGCAGTGCCCTCGCGAACGCGAAGGCTTAGCCTTCTGCACAGTTATCTGCAATTTACAGTGATCTGCAATTTACAGTAGACCATTTCTTGCTTCCAAATGCCGGATGATGGTCCGGATTCACCCCGAGGGCCCCGGGACCCCAACGAAAACCACCAACATACCCCAAAACACGATACGAACTTGTTCCAATCATAAAAACACCATCCTAAACATCAAAATCACCAATTACACACGGATTCAAGCCTAAATTTCTTAAAACTTTCCGAATTACACATTTGATGAAAAACCCGACCAAACGACGTCCGAATGACCTGAAATTTTGCAGCCACATCCAAAATCACCTAACGGAGCTACTGCAACTGTCGGAATTCCATTCCGACTCCCGGATCAAAATCTCACCTACCGTTCGGATTTCGCCAAAATTCAACCTTAGTCAATTCAAGCCTATTTCTACACCGGGCCTCCAAATTCAATTCCGATCGCTCCCCTAAGTCACAAATCACCTTCCGGAACTAACCGAATCATCAGAATCCGATTCCGAGCCCTCTAACCAAATAGTCAACTCCGGGTTGACTTTCCTTATTCAAGCTTCCTCCAAAAAGGCTATATGCCTCATTTCCAATTTAATTTCACTCCTAACTCCCCCGATAGACTCTAACACTTATATAAAAGCATGAATTATGTAATTACAACATAACGGGGTGGTAATTCCCGTGACGACGGGCCGGGTCGTCACAATAGCGCTTAGCTTCAATGGTTGAATCTTATTTAAGTGCCTTAAAAATTATATGTTTGTACTTAACTTGAATACTCAAAGAAAATGCCTTGATAAACTAATCCATAATGAGTCATGTGCCATGTGTGTGTGAGTGTTACTGTATTTCATAATGTACATTTGATGCCTAAAACTTGCCTTGTGTGTTTGCAAAGCAAAATAGTAGCTTCATTCAGTCTTAGAAGTAATATAGGCATTTCTTTGTTGAGACAGATATGTATATTTGACCCACCTAATTGTTATGTATCGTAGTTAACCCTTTTGAGCCTATAATCCTTTTTCTTTGGCAATCACATTGCAAGCCTTACCCATTTGTTTGAATTAACCATCTATATAAACCTTTTTACCTCTCATGAGCACTAAAATTGTTATGAACTTTGTAAAAGTTAAAGTGTAGGGTGGTTAGTTTGGTTTTTGAGTGGAACTAATGAATAAGGAAAAAGGTGCATTGTTTTTAAAAAAAAAAAAGGAAAAGCCACTTGAAAGAAAAACAAAAAATATATATTTCCTTGATAAGTGGTGGCTCTTTATGTAAGTGTACGTAAAGAAAAAACGGGTAGTTTATATTGATGTGAAGATGGAATTTTGGTTTGACAAAATTATAAGGTTGAATGTTAAAAATGTATGTATTAAAGTGCTTAGGGAGGTGTAGCCACTCTTACATCTAAATGTATCATACCCATCCCGTAGCCTATATTACAACCAAATAAAGTCCTAATTGATCCAGTACTGAATGAGCTCAATTAGTCGAGTACTACACTACGAGCAAGCTTATAGTGCATCTTTGTGGCATGTGAATGTTATTTTTGAAGAGTGAGTGAATTCTTTCTATTTGAATTCCTAATTTTTATCATTATCATTATATATATAGAACTATTGTCTTGTGTGATGTGAGGGCATGTGATTCACAAAGGAAAGGTGCGTCTTGACTATTGGGTAGAGTGGTTTGATTAAGTGCAAATATTACGGGGTATGAAAGACTTGATTATTGAGGTAAAAGCTACTGACTACTAGGTGTAACTCTGTAAAATGTTCATGTTATGAGTCGTTGAGGGAAAAGCATAGGGAATAAATTTTAATGGAGTATGGTGAATTGCTCGAGGACTAAAAATAATTTAAGTGTGGGGTGTTGATAATAGGCTATATAGTTGTTATTTACACCGTAATTGCCTATGTTTTGTTGTTGTTTTATAATGTAAATATCCAATAAAATGCTTTAATTTGTGCTTTTTGGTTTCGCAGGAAATATAAGATGCGAGGAAGCAACATGAAGTGTTTGGAGGCAATAACATGAAGAAAACACACATTTAAGAAGTACCCGAACACAAAAGAGCAAAAAGAGAAGGAACGTAGGGACAAAAGCCCAAGAAATGCCCACCGTGGTCGCCACCGCAATTCAAGTCGAGGTTTGAGACAGTGCTTCTCACGGTCAGCACCGCGGCCGCGACGAACTATTCACAACCCAGAAAATTCAAGGGGCCAAAGCAATTTGGGAAATGTTTTTGTAAAACCCTTATAAGATGTAGAAACTCGCCCACAATAATTAAAAAAAAGTCTTATTTTTTAGATTACTTTTGGAAGAAGAACAAGTGTGAGAGATCACCCAAAATATCATAGTTCTTATTCTCTTCTATTTTTCTTACAATTCTTCCATTATGAATAATCTATTAGTTTTATCTTCCGTTGTTATAAGTAGCTAAATATTTTAACCTAAGTTTTTGGTGAAACCCTTTGGGGTTGACTTAGTTGTTATATTAATATAGTTTGGAATTGGTTGTCAATCTCTATTCATTCATCTACGTTTTGATTGTGCTTTGTTGAAAGGGCCCTCAATTATCCATTCCTATTTAGTATGTATCTACTTGAGTGAGAGTGCATATTTAGGTGATTATATGAATCACTCCCAGAGTATAGACGACAGTCATAACCGAGGGTTTAGAGATTGCATTAGAGATAATGATACCTCGGGTGTAATATAAGTGAACCATATTGTGAATATAGCTAGCGTAGCTTGAGAAAGTAAATATACTAAATTATCATAATTGCTTGAGAAATATTTATTATAGTTGGAGCGTTCATGATTGATAGAGACAACTAAGTCTCAGTTATAAAACATATTCAACCAAGGAAATCAACAACGGGGGAAATCATTACCTTAGATCTTATTCCAATTATATACAAGCAACCTTAGTTAACTTTCAACTTTATTTATTTGCAGTTTAGTTGTTAAATATATCATCAACTGTGAATCGCAAAGTTTGGAAAAATTGATTGTGTGAATTTAATAAGTCCTACAAGAGTAATTGATAGGTTAATTCTTCGTGGTTTGACTCTGGGCAGAATTACTCAAACTATATTTGCTACATCTGTGTATGTCTTTCTATAAGGCATAGTTTGGTGTTATAATGTTTTGAGGATGAGCGGAATGAATTTGGAAGAACAGTTCTCAGTTTGAAGCTTAAAATTTTGAAAGGTTTGACCAAGTTTTGACTTGTTAGCATATGATCTCGGATTGGATTTTTTTATGATTTGGTTACCTCCGTTAGGTGATTTGGGGCTTAGGATCGTGATCAGAATATATTTTGAAGGTCCGGAGTAAATTTAGGCTTGTATTGGCGAAATTAAAATTTTGGCATTTTCGAGTTGATAGGTGAGATTCTAATATAGGGGTTGGAATATAATTTCGGAAATTGAAGTAGGTCCGTTGTGTTATTTGTAACGTGTGTGCCAAAATTTTAGGTTATTCGGACGAGGTTTGATAGATTTTTTGATCGAATTCGGAATTTGGAAGTTTTTGAAAATATTAGGCTTGAATACGAGGGTGATTCGATGTTTTGATATGGTTTTGAGCGATCCGATGGCTAGAACAAGTTTGAATGATGTTTTAGGATTGGTTGGCATATTTGGTTGAGGTCCCGGGGACCTCGGGTGAGTTACGGGGTGGTTCTGGACCATTTCTAAGCTATTTTTAGCTGCTGATTTTTGGCTATAGTAGTGTTCTACACGATCGCGTGGAATGGGACCCGATCCCGATGATAAAAATGCGAAAAAAATGCCAATACTTCGCGATCGCGAATGAACCTCCCCGGTTGCATAGAGTAAATATTCTACTATACTAATCAAACTTTGGAAGCTTATACGTCACAATCTATAAGGAATTTGGAGATGATCCAAAAATCAAAGTTTAGCCCTTTGTGTATAGTTTTCAAAAACTTAAATTAATTAGAATTTTAAGTCGTATAAAAAATGTTATGGTGGTTACACTATAGGCTATCCGGGAAGGATTTAGAAATCTCTAATGCACAGGGCTAATTTTATAAGCTTATATCTCACTATATATAAAGAGTCAGGAAATTAGCAATATATCAAATTATATCTCTTGGTGCCTAGTTTTTATAGCATCAAACCATTTATCATTTGGAGTTGTGTCCAAAAAGTTATGACCATTATACTAGAGGTTGTCCGGAAGAACTAGGAGCTTGTTCTTCGCGATCATGAAGCATTGTCCCCCATCGCGAGGGAAAATTTTGGGGTGAGAAAAGTTATACTTCTCTATTGCAAAGCAGTTTGCACAATCGCGAAGAGTATATACCTGGGCAAAATATTTTAAAGACCTGTTTCGCTACTTTGAACCCTTTTTACTCCATTGTTTAACGGGAAAAGAGCTTGGAGGAGATTTTGAAGAGAGCAAAACATTGTTCTTCATTGCGGTAAGGATTTTGGACCTTAAAACTTGATTAATTGTGATCAAGGAACAAAAATATTAGAGTTAAATTCATGAAATCAGTAGAAAAATGTGGAGTTAGGGCTTGAGATTTTGAGACCTTTTAGGGATTATTGGATGGGTCAAACGAACTCCAATTTTTGAGTTGTTTATATGTACGGACTCGTGAGATGATGATGAACATTTTGGTATAAAGTTTGTCCAGTTCTAGGATATGGGCCCGGGGGTTGAGTTTTGACCGATTTCGGGTTTTATGCTTAAAATCGATATTTTTCAATTGGAATTCATTAGTTTAGCATAATTTAATGATAAAAATCTGAACATGGTAGATTTGGAGAACCCGAAATTTGTTTCGAATGGCAAAGGCATTGCAAGCGAGATTCCTGGTCGGATCGAGGTGAGTAATGATTTTAAATATTGTTCTGAGGGTATGAAACCCCAAAATTTCACAGTGTACGACTATGTTGAGGTGACTTACACGCTAGATGATGAGCGTGGGGTAGAGAACTGTTTGGGAATTGTAACTTAGTCCATCCCTAATGATTTTTTTTACATCGTATGTGACTGTTGGAAGCATAATATAATTATATTTTGGGCTAAATATCATATATGGGCTTCGTTCTAGCTGTTTGAACCTTTAGGGGATTGTTAATGATATTTTCCTCATTGTTTGATTTATACTTGTGCTCAGTCATGCCCTATTTTCACTGTTTTGAAAATTCAGCTAGGTTAATCTGTTTTAAACACACTAAATTGTATTTTAAGGGTATTTTGAGCTAATCTTTATATTTTACTAATACTCGAGGGGCTTATGAGATTCTGACTGAGTAAGGCCGAGGGCATGTGTTGTGCGGATACATTTGGGTCGTGTTGCACGCCGCAACAGTGGTATATGAATTATGATAATGAGGCCGAGGGCCTGAGATTGTATGCCACGAGGTGGCTTAATATTGATATGAGGCTGAAAGCCTTTTTATGATGCCACGAGATGGCTTGATTATGCGCTTGGGCCGTAAGGGGCCCCTCCCGGAGTCTGTACATCCCAAGCGAGCGCAGGTACCTATTGTGATGTGAGATATAGCCCAAGGGGCTGGTATTGTTATATAACATTTCCCGAGGGGCTAATTCTGTTGTTACTGTGCCCGAGGGGCAGTTATTATGTATTTACTTATTAGTTATTTTCCTGTATATTGTTTGGATGTTTAAGAAAGGTTTATGAGATTTCACTACTTAATTATAATTACTAATTTGTTGTGCCTCTTGTAGCTTAATGTTGTGCTTTAAGTGGCTTCATATTACTCGGTCTTTATTTATCTTTATTACTCACTGAGTTGGAAGTACTTACTTTACTCCCTGCACCTTGTGTGTAGATTCAGGTATTTCTGAGCCCGGTAGCAGATATTGGTTGCCCAGAAATAGAGTCATCGGAGTTTAGCAAGGTAGTTGCCCGATGTTTGCAGCACTGCTTTTCTTCCTCTCGATTTCATTAGACTGTATCTAGTATATTTTAAAGACTCGTTGTATTAGGATTGTAGTAGATGCTCATGACTAGTGACAACCCGATGTCCAGCTGTGTTGGATTTGTTTTTCCGCAAATTATACTGTTAACTGCTTATTTTTGAGATTTCTTTTTCTTGTTCGCGACTTAATACTTATTATTTTATTGCTTAAGATTGGAATGGGAATGTGTCAGCTGGCCTTGTCTTCATGAGAGGCGTTATCACGACTAGGTCCGGGTTTAGGCTCGTGATAGTTTGGTACGAGAAATGAGGCAGAACAACTGGCAGAAATATAAATAATATATAGGTTTTGTTTATTTGGTCATATACTGAGTTGGGGAGCTCAGATTTGGGCGACTTTGGAGGTAATTTTTATCATATAGATTGGGATAAGTATTCTATACTTGGTTTTGGTCCTATTTCATTAATCCATCTCCGTATTTTGCATTTGATTGATGATTTCAAATTGAAATTTGAGAAGTTTGTCTAAAATTTCATTAAGTGAATTTTCAATTTTTGAACACCGATTTGGAATCATAATTGAATAAAATTAGTATGGTTGAGCTCGTAATTGAACGAGTTATCGTATTTAATAAGTTCCGTCGGATTCTTAGGCGCGCACTCGGTTATGACTTTTTGGCCGATTTTGAGACTTTTGAATAAATATTTGACCTTTATCAATTAAATTTTTTTTCTTAGGCATTATTTGATGTTCTTGAGTTTCGTTTGAGTAGTTTCGAGGCATTCGGAAGTCGGTACATGCGAGATGGTAATTTTGGATCATTGTTTGGCTTGCTCGGTATTGGATTTGGCTTGTTCGAGGTAAGTAACACTTCTAAACCTCGTGTTGAGGGTATGAAACCCCAAATTACATGTTATGTAATTGATGTTGAGGTGACGCGCATGCTAGGTGATGGGCGTGTTGGTGTGCACTGTAGTAACTATGATTTAATCGATTCCATGAAAATGTGCCCCTATCTTATTGGCAAATTCGATTGTAGTCTATGTGTTAGAGAATTTGAGTTGTGATCCATGTTAGAAACCATGTCTAGGCTACATGATTATCATGTTGAGACCCACGGAGGTTATTTTTGTGGTTGAGTGATCTACTTACATTGTAATTACATACTCAGTTTTATGCATACGATAGCTCACATTATGTTACCATTTATTGATATATCACATCATTATTGCTGGGCTGATTTCATAACTTTGTGTACCGAGAGACTAGAGAGATTGATGACTGAGCGAGGTCGAGGGCCTGATTGTAAGAATTTTAATTTATCATGGAAGCGGGCTGCACGCTGAAGCATATGTTATTAATTTACGCCATGATTGACTTATTATAGCGCTTGGACTGAAGGAGCTCATTCGGGGTCTGTACACACCCCTAGTGAGCGCAGGTACCTCCTGAATACTAGTGCCGAGCACGAATCCCAAGTAGTCGGAAAGTTTGACATACCGTGAGGATTGAGTAGCTGTGAAGATAGAGTACCTGTGTGGATTAAGTAATTGGGAGGACTGAGTGCATTGATACACTGAGAGTATGCATATGGTTTTATCACTACATTGTATTACAGTTGGCATGCATACATTGACATGTAGGCCTAGAGATATATTTTCCTCGTGCCATTTGATAATGAAACATTTTATCTGTTGTTGAAAAGTTTCAGGAAAAAAAATCATAGTTTTACAAACCTACTCATATTTTTGTAATTTCAGTTAAAGAATTGGATTTTCACTGATATACTTGAAAAGCATACCTATTTTTCTGGAACTGTGAACGAGTTGAGCATCTTATATCTTAGTATGTTTCTTGTACCATTATTATTAATTTGTTATGAACTGTTGTTGACTTTGGTGTTGGACTCAGACCTCTATTCCAACTCGTCACTGCTTTTAAAGGTTTGGCTTGTTACTTATTGAGTACATGGGATCGGTTGTACTCATACAACACTTCTACACTTTACATGCAGATTTGGATGTTGATGTTGATGTGTAAGACAAGAGCTAGCATTAAAGACGTACTGATGTTGATGTGTAAGACAAGAGCTAGCATTAAAGACGTACATGCATTCCGGTTATAGCTACCTCGTGTTCATGGTAGCTCTAAACTTATGAAAAATCTATTTATGTATAATTCGAACATATGACGTATTTATTTTATACTAGCTTTGTAAGCTCTAAATCTAGAAGCTCATTATTTATACTACCAGTCCTTAGCAAATTCTTGTATAAAAGCAATTGTATTATCATTTCTTTTCTTGATAAATCTCATTAATATAGATAGTTGTTAATTGGCTTACCTAGCGGGTTGGGTTAGCTGCAATCACAACTAATTGGATTTTGAGTCGTGACATATCCACTTAGAAAATGGATAACCAATAAATAAATAATGACTTTAACTTTTACATTTGTAAATCCTGAAATTGGGAATTTCATAGGTCTGAAAGACTAGAAATTCTTCCAAAAACGATTATATTCAAGAATTCATGGATATTATGGATATTCATATTACCCGTCGGTTAATCTATTTTTTATCCGTAGTCAGATCGAAGAATTTATCTATTTTTATATTACTCATTCTCTACCTGTTCATATCCAATATGCGTTGCTTGTTTACCACTCCTACATCAAATATTATTGGTGCATGCACCGTCAAACTAAATGAGACCATTGAAGGAAAATATTTTATTTATAAATCTATATAATATCTATAATTTTTTATATCCTCCGCACATAAAATAAGCTACTAATACTCTAAAATATAATAGACTAAAACCGAGAAAGCATATTCCTATAGAATTAATTATGACTACAAATTCTATTTAGACCTGAAATAAATAACTTTACAAATACCAAATCCTAAATAATTTAAATATCATACTACAATTTTAAATTTGTTTTCCAATAACCACACCTACATAATTGCACTGGAGAAATGGCTTGTCTTGACTTTCTTTCATAATTGTACTGCTTTTTGCTACAATGATTAATGTTTTGTGGGGATTGTGAAAACGTGGGTGTGCAGTGTGCTACAGTTCTGCGCTCACGTGATTTGCTGCTAGTCAGGGTTCATATAGCTATATGGTTATTAATTAGCTGACTCCTTAACTTGTTGTAATCTGTTAGTATTTCTTTTTATCTTAACTCATGTGTTACACATGTTTTTTTAATGTCTCCAAAATATTAAGGAGCATATGTTTAAATTAAATAATTAACTTTAAATTGTAGTATTACAAATTAAATAAGATTATTAAAAGTAACACAAGTTTTATGATTTATATTAAAAACTATAACTATTTAAAAAACATTTTTATTTCTTTAACTTCGTGTCAATTAAATACTGTCATGTAAATTGAGACGAGAATAATAGGTGCAAAATACCCTTATAATTTTGTGAAGTACTATAATGATTGTTGTTTATAAGTACTGAAGGAACAATGGGCTTTGCATTATTGAGTCTAACTGCTGCTTTTCAAGTGGATGGATACGTTCATATTCTCGAAAATTAAAGGAATTATATAGTAATCCAAAATATAAGGTGTAGCTAGTCTATAACCGATTAATTTACTTTGATAGTAAAAAAATAAAAATCAACATATAAATGTTATAAGTTAAATCCCTTGGCAATTCCCTCATTCAGGATTGAAACCTAGCACTGTCGTAGTATTTTTACAGATGAACATAACGTATACAATATAGTAATAATTGATTATTGTTTGTACAATATTTTCAAACATGTAACAGGGAGGAGTTTTACTATCTTGCATTTCGAAAACCTACCCACATGTTAGTACATAATTGCAGGACTCATAAATGTTAGACAAAAAAGATTTCATGTCTCTCACCTAACGTAGAAAGCATAATAATAATAATAATACTAATAAATGTTCTTAATTGTAATTAATTGAGCATGTTTTGTTGGACTTTTAAGCCATTGGGCTTTAAAGATGAGTAGTGTGAATTGGGTAATGGTGGGAAATTAAATGGACTGGATTGAGCTTCAAAATTTGGCCCGGTTTATTTGGTTAAACTAGTTGACCCAGTTTGATAAATAACGTTGAAAGAACGTATCTTCCTATCAGGTGTCTATTCACAATGAACAGATACCATGAAGAAGCACCATACCTTTTCACAAACAGACACCATGAAGAGGCACCATACCTTTTCACAAAGCCAACAATTTCCTATAAATTCAGGCATGACTTTCATTCTAGATATTCAGAAATTCAGAAATTCTTTCCTTCTCTCTGCAAGTTCATTAATCCAAAAATTCTTGAGCTTTCTCGTTCCTTGAAAACCGTAAGTGTGATTCGCTCCGCTTTTTGAGTTCGTTGGTATCCTGCTTCTTGTATTGCCACTGTCGCAGGAAGGTTATTCCGTTTTATCCTGGGAGGATTTAATCCATTACCTTGGCAACTGTGAGGGGGTTAAAATTCCTTAAGGACACACAAGCAAATTGTGAACTCGAAATTATATATTCTATTTCTTCTTCCTCTTGTTTTTTCCTTAACAGTGTTGATTTTGACAATACGCGTTGCCTAACATCTTAAGGAATTTTAAAGAAAAAAAAATAATAATAATAAACGTACGGGTTTGAAGTATATAAAAACTTCACCATTGTTACGTGTTGTATGTTTGGTTTGGTATTCAGTTTGAAGATATAAAAACTTCACTGATTTAATAAAGTTCTGTATTATTATTTTTTTTTCGGCATTGTTTTACATTAACTTGGAGACTAAAGCCTTGTTGCTTTCTACTCCATTAATTGTTTCTCTCCGGTTTAAAGTACATAAAAATTTTGCCGGAATAATAAACGTACGGGTTTGAAGTATATAAAAACTTCACCATTGTTACGTGTTGTATGTTTGGTTTGGTATTCAGTTTGAAGATATAAAAACTTCACTGATTTAATAAAGTTCTATATTGTTTTTGACTTTACAGAAATATGACGAATGAAAACCAAACTAATGGAAATGTTACGGGAACGGGTGCTAATATGACGAGTGTGGTTGCATCATCAAGCCGTTCTACTCCGGCCCATGCTATGGCACCTGCAGAAAAACCCGGAAAATTTTCCGGTATTGACTTCAAACGCTGGCAAATGAAGATGCTCTTCTATCTTACTACGTTGAGTTTGCAACGTTTTATCAAGGAGGATCCTCCGGCCATGGCTGAGGATACTCCGGATAATGAACGACTTGTTGTAACTGAAGCATGGAAACATTCCGATTTCTTATGCAAAAATTACATTTTGAGTTGTTTGGAAGATGGTTTGTACAATGTCTATAGTGTCATGGAAACTTCAAAAGCGTTATGGAATGCGCTTGAGAAAAAGTACAAGACCGAGGATGCAGGACTTAAGAAGTTCGTGGTTGCAAGGTTCCTGGATTTCAAGATGATTGACACTAGGTCGGTCATAACGCAAGTCCAAGAACTACAAGTCATTATACATGACAACCTTGCTGAAGGTATGACCCAAATCAATAATTCTATTAATAAGATTTATCTTATTATTAACTCTGAATTTGTTATTGAAGGTATGGTCATTAATGAGGCCTTTCAAGTTGCTGCTTTCATTGAGAAACTACCTCCGTTGTGGAAGGATTTTAAGAATTATCTTAAACACAAACGGAAGGAGATGACTCTTGAAGACTTGATTGTTCGTTTGAGGATAGAAGAGGACAACAAAAATGCTGAAAAGAAGTCACGTGGAAACTCGACAATTGTGGGGGCAAACATTGTTGAGGAGGCACCACAAAATAAGAAGAGGAAGAAAGCTTCTGGACCAAAGAATTACCCAAGCAAGAAGAAGTTCAAGGGTAATTGCCACAACTGTGGAAAAATTGGGCATAAGGCGGCAGATTGTCGTGCGCCAAAGAATGATAGGAAGAAAAAGAATCAAGCCAACATGGTTGAAGATGAAATGGAAGACTTGTGTGCCATGTTGTCTGAATGCAACTTGGTAGGAATTTCGAAAGAGTGGTGGATAGATTCTGGAGCCACCCGCCATGTTTGTGCTAACAAGGAATTATTTTCTTCTTATGTCCCCGCAGGTCCCGACGAGACTATCTTCATGGGAAATTCATCTACGGCCAAAATTGAAGGAGTTGGCAAGATTGCGTTGAAGATGACGTCTGGAAAAATAGTGACTCTAAACCAAGTCCTCCATGTTCCAGAAATTCGCAAGAATCTTGTGTCTATCTCACTTCTTGTCAAGAATGGATTCAAATGTATTTTTGTTTCTAATAGTGTTGTAATTAGTAAGAACGATTTGTATGTTGGAAAAGGTTACCTAAGTGAGGGCCTTTTCAAGCTAAATGTAATAGCAGTTCCAATGAATAAAGTGAATGCTTCTTCTTACTTGCTTGAGTCAAACACTTTATGGCATGCGCGTTTAGGTCACGTAAACTTCAAAACATTGCGAAAGATGATAAATCTAGAAGTATTGCCAAAATTTGATTGCATTAATTCTAAATGTCAAATATGTGTGGAATCAAAGTATGCTAAGCATCCTTATAAGTCGGTTGAAAGGAATTCAAGTCCTTTAGACTTAATTCACACAGATATTTGCGACATGAAGTCAACACCATCTCGCGGTGGAAAAAAGTATTTTATTACTTTTATTGACGATAGCACGAGATATTGCTATGTTTATTTACTTAATAGTAAAGATGAGGCAATTGATGCTTTCAAGCAATACAAGAGTGAAGTTGAAACGCAACTAAACAAAAAGATCAAAATGATAAGAAGTGATAGGGGTGGCGAATATGAATCTCCTTTTGAAGAAATATGTTTGAAAAATGGCATTATTCACCAAACAACTGCCCCTTACTCTCCACAATCTAATGGAATTGCGGAGAGGAAGAATCGAACGTTGAAGGAGATGATGAATGCATTGCTAATAAGTTCTGGCTTACCACAGAACTTGTGGGGGGAAGCTATACTTACAACTAATCGGATAATCAACCGTGTACCTCATAGTAAAACACAATCCATTCCTTATGAAAAGTGGAAAGGAAGGAAGCCTAGCTTGAAATACTTCAAAGTGTGGGGGTGTTTAGCTAAGGTACAAGTTCCTAAACCTAAAAGGGTTAAGATAGGTCCAAAAACGGTTGATTGTGTATTTATTGGATATGTAACCAATAGCAAGGCATATCGTTTTCTGGTTCATAAATCAGAAAATCCTGAGATTCACATTAATACGATAATAGAATCAGATAATGTTGAATTCTTTGAAACTATTTTTCCATATAAAAAGGAAAGTGAAGTGACCTGCCAAAAGTCAAAACGACCTCGGGAGGAAATAACGGATGGTATGCCTAATGAAGAAAATCCGAGAAGAAGTAAACGTCAAAGGACATCTACTTCATTCGGTCCAGATTTTTTGACTTTTATGTTAGAAAATGAGCCTCATACCTTCAAGGAAGCAATGTCTTCCTCAGAGGCACAATATTGGAAAGAAGCTGTCAATAGTGAAATAGAATCCATATTGAGCAACCATACTTGGGAATTGGTTGATCTTCCTCCAGGTAACAAAACGTTGGGTTCTAAATGGATTTTCAAGAAGAAAATGAAAGACGATGGTACTATTGACAAATACAAGGCAAGACTTGTCGTCAAAGGATTTAGACAACGAGAAGGTCTTGACTATTTTGACACATACTCACCGGTAACAAGAATTACATCCATTCGGATGCTAATCGCGTTAGCCGCCTTGTATGATCTTCAAATCCATCAAATGGATGTGAAAACAACCTTCTTAAATGGTGATTTAGAGGAAGAAATCTACATGGACCAACCCGAGGGGTTTGTGGTTCCGGGAAAAGAAAAGAAGGTGTGTCGACTTGTTAAGTCCCTTTATGGACTAAAACAAGCACCCAAGCAATGGCATGCGAAATTTGATCAAACAATGTTGTCAAATGGATTTAAGATTAATGAATGTGATAAATGTGTTTACATTAAAAACATTCCAAATCATATAGTCATTGTTTGCTTATATGTTGATGATATGCTAATAATGAGCAAAGACGTTGCCGACATTCAAACTACAAAGCGCATGCTTGCTAGTAAGTTTGATATGAAAGACTTAGGAGTTGCCGATATAATTCTAGGAATTAAAATCCAAAGGACTCCTCAAGGTCTAGCTTTGTCTCAATCACATTACGTGAAAATGGTACTTGAAAAATTCAAACATTTGGAATTTAGAAGTGCAAGGACTCCAATTGACTTAAACCATCATCTTATGAAGAATAAAGGTGAAAGTACATCTCAATTGGAGTATGCTCGTGTGTTAGGAAGCTTAATGTACATCATGAACTGTACACGACCTGATATAGCTTGTGCGATAAGTAAACTTAGTCGATTCACAAGTAATCCCAACAAACATCACTGGGTGGCAATGAAACGAGTTCTGGGATACTTGGAGTATACTCAAGACTACGCTTTGCACTACAATAAATATCCTGCAGTTATCGAAGGATATAGTGATGCAAATTGGATAACCGGCTCAATAGAAACAAAGTCCACAAGTGGATATGTGTTTACGGTTGGTGGAGGAGCAATATCTTGGAAGTCTTCTAAACAGACGTGTATTGCTCGCTCTACAATGGAATCAGGAGTTTATAGCATTGGATAAAGCCGGTGAAGAAGCTGAATGGCTTCGGAATTTTTTAGAAGACATTCCGTTATGGCCAAAACCTTTGGATCCTATTTGCATACATTGCGATAGTGAGGCTGCAATAGGACGGGCAGGGAGCGTTATGTATAACGGAAAGTCTCGTCATATACGGCGAAGACATAATACCGTTAGACAACTACTTTCTAGTGGAATTATCACTATTGATTATGTAAGATCAAAGGATAATGTTGCGGATCCGCTTACAAAAGGCTTAGCTAGAGAGGGAGTTGAGAAATCATCTAAGGGAATGGGACTATGGCCGAGGACAAGTCAACATGGCGGTAACTCTACCTAGAATTTTGGATGTTCCGAGATCTAGGTTCAAGGAGCTCAAACAAAGTTGTGATTGACCGGCTCAACATTGTCAAAATAAAATCTTTGGTCCATTCTCGTGATGAAGACAATGTTCAGTAACAAGGATAGAACTTTACACGTTCTTTAATGATTACCTAAATTTGATGAGGTGTCTATCAAATAGTGTCAATCTAAAGGATTACATGTTTAGGAATCACCTATGTAAGTGTGAAGTGTAAGCCGCTTCAAGGAGAATTCTGTAAGGCCAATTCTCTACGCACTTATGAGACCAGGCGGTGTTCATGCCCTGAAACGAACACAATAATGAGAACCAAAAGACGGTTAAAGGTCGATTATGTGACATATGGTTGTCTAGGTATACACCTACACCAAAGTTCGACGGTTCAAAGATATCAAATCTACCAATTGACCGAGTATATCCGACATATGTTCACTATGGAAAGTTCAAAGGGAAACCTACTTATCCAGATGCAATCGATCTTTTCTTGCGAATCACACAATTTCCATGTTTTTTTTCTTCTATATAGCCATTCCCCATTCATGTGGGGGATTGTTGGACTTTTAAGCCATTGGGCTTTAAAGATGAGTAGTGTGAATTGGGTAATGGTGGGAAATTAAATGGACTGGATTGGGCTTCAAAATTTGGCCCGGTTTATTTGGTTAAACTAGTTGACCCAGTTTGATAAATAACGTTAAAAGAACGTTATTTATCGGTGTCTATTCACAATGAACAGATACCATGAAGAGGCACCATACCTTTTCACAAACAGACACCATGAAGAGGCACCATACCTTTTCACAAAGCCAACAATTTCCTATAAATTCAGGCATGACTTTCATTCTAGATATTCAGAAATTCTTTCCTTCTCTCTGCAAGTTCATTAATCCAAAAATTCTTGAGCTTTCTCGTTCCTTGAAAACCGTAAGTGTGATTCGCTCCGCTTTTTGAGTTCGTTGGTATCCTGCTTCTTGTATTGCCACTGTCGCAGGAAGGTTATTCCGTTTTATCCTAGGAGGATTTAATCCATTACCTTGGCAACTGTGAGGGGGTTAAAATTCCTTAAGGACACACAAGCAAATTGTGAACTCGAAATTATATATTCTATTTCTTCTTCCTCTTGTTTTTTCCTTAACAGTGTTGATTTTGACAATACGCGTTGCCTAACATGTTTTTAACACAAGATTTATGTAGTTAGGTTTACCAATCCTCACCTTCACGAGTTTCACATTCAGGTGTTGATGTAGTGGATCCTCAATCATTGAAATAAGTGCTATTTTTTACTAGTAATTAGTCAATCACAGATACTATTTGCTACTATTTGCTGTATTACGGAATATAGATACATTTTATGTGGTTATAAGATCTATTTGATATATTTAAGCTATTGTATTCATGAAAATAGTAACAAAAATAGGCGTGAATCAGAAAAGTCCAGCTAATCAGTTGTTGTATTCGAATGTATTTGACTGGAGTGAAACATGGGATTACAGTTGGACAGATTATTATATTCGACTGTATTCACGGCGTGAAATAGGGGATTACACTATTTTTTAAATGGAAAGTGAGTCAATTAACATAATAGACTCCTCATATAACTCAACAAATTCAATTATAACACACAAATTTTATATTTTCAGCTATAAAAAAGATTTTCAACCGAATAATACCCCAAAAATATAGCAATCTTCAGAGAAATTATATAATACATCTGAATACATAAATCATATTAATTAAAAAAAATTATGAATACATTTATAGCGTATAGCGAGACAGGGAATACAATGAAATATACACTGAAATACAATGAGAAAAAAGACAGTGAATACAATGAAATACATGGAATACAACGACGTACATCGAATTACAATGAAAAAAAATAATGAAATACATCAAATACATTAAAATATATTAACAGAAAACCAAGTTGCTCAGCCTCAAATTCCACCGTTTTTGTTCAAGAACAAACCCTAATTTCTGGTGCATCCGTTGTTCACCGGAAGCCAGTAGTGAAAACGTGCCGCCTTCGTGGAAATGTCACTCTCAGTTGTTTGGCAATAAAAATTCCTTTAAATTATTAGAAGCACGCCCTAGTAGAGCAATGTCGTGTTTTTTGCCAAACCTTCTGGAGAAGGATCCCAAGAATGAGTCCACAACAATAACGACCAATCTCATTTCGCCTTGTACTGCCACGATACTAATGAATCTGCCATAACTATTGTACTTTTGAAAACTAAATAGATGCAAACTCCTTCTGATTTCTTAGTTCCTTCGATACAATACCATTAATTGGATCGAAACACAGAATCGAACCATTGGTCATGGAATAAAACACAACTTGCGTTGGCTCATATCATTTTTAACAGTAATAGCAACTTCAGAAAAGTATCATACGAACTAAACAATTAAAAATCATCATCTCTGGAGTGGGCTTTGCGCAAATACGGCGGAAGGAGGAGGAGATCAAAAAATTTAATGGAATGGGAGGGAAGAGAATGAGATGTATCAAAGTAGAGAGAAAAGGAAAAAAGTATAATCGATTAGCGTATTTAGTGGCTTAGGGCTAGGAGGTAATTGTTTGACTCGAAAGATAATGAATACTTTGCAAGTAAATACAATCCAAAAATAGATCAAAGGTAAATCGTAATTGAAAATAATTAGACCTAGAAATATGTATAATATCTTTTATCGCTTTTGATGTATTGATTATTCTAGAGAGTAAAAAGGTAGAGAGAGAGAGAGAGAGAGAGAGAGAAAGTTTGTATTAGAAAGAGATTTAATCCTTTACAACATTGGGATCCTCCTTTATATAGAAGGAGGACCTCGTTGAAATAGAAAAATAATATAAAGATAGGTCGCGTGTCCTCGAGGGGACAACGAGACTTATGAACGCGCTTTCGCTCCGAAATTTCTGGGGGTGTACCCTTACTACAACCATTATTTAGTCATGGGTTATTGCTATAGTGATGGCAGAATTTGACCCTATACAGTTAGTCCATTCGTTCGTCGGTGACTTAACAATGCGTGTCGCTGATAGAATGATCCACAAACCATATGCTGGGAAAATTTTGGCCATATTTGGAGATGACAACGTAAAGGGGCGTCCATTTGAATCTATTGATATATTGGCACACAAACCCTTTTCTAAAATGACGTCACTGCATGCAGGCATCATCATTACGCGTTTTCCCGATGAGGTACAAAAGGTTTTCTGATTCTCGGTTTCCCGCGCCTATTTGGTTTTTGTCTTCTCGATTTCAACGCTACACAACCCTATAAATAGTGAATGGGTTCAATTTTAACCCAAATTTAGATTATTTGTAAACATTTTTCCAACTATTTCAAGAAAGCGTTTCTGTTTCACGAGAACCCACAGCATCTGTGAAAATACGTTCGTAGTTGTGTAATACATTGTTCCTCAACCAAAAATTATGACGAAATATAAATATGGTGACACTTTAGGAGATTGTAGTAATAAACCAACCGACGTACCGCCTCCATCTGGCAGTAATAAAGAGGAGAAAGGGGAGGATCTCGCCACTCTCACTGTAAATAACGTACTCCTAAAACAACTCATTGTTATGAGGGATTTTCAAAGGGATTCTCCGGAACATCCATGGGAGAAGTCTGAGTCAAAACAAGCCGATTCGGACCTTCTTCGTATGTTGTATGATATACCTGCTCATGTAGTGATGGTTCTGGCGGGGGAGGACTACGCGAACACCCATAGGCCGGGGTACTGTACATTCTACGAATACCCCTTTTTGATCGGCTATGGCCTCCCCTTCTTCCATTGGCAGAAGAACTCTGTCGTTTCTATAATATATGTCCTACCTAACTTACTTACTCTATATACCCTAAAGGTGTGTACGGTAGTATCACTACTGAAAAATTGGCCTATGGTAACGGTTGGGAAACCGTTCCCATAGACTGTTTAACCGTTGCCATATAGATACGGGAACGGTTTACAAACCGTTCCATCAGCTCGCGTGGCAATAGGTCTATGGGAACGGTTCTTGTAACGGTTTGCACTCTCCGTGGTCATAGATGCAGCTATCGCAACGGTTTTCCCTTTCTCTATTGGAACGGATATATTTTCCAATTGGAACAGTTTAAAACCGTTACTATAGTGTATATAGAACGGTTCTTAACCGTTACCATATTATTTAATGCAATACTTTTGTAAGCAATTGTTATGGTTATTTATGGATATAACAATGGTTCCTTTTCCCCTATTGCAACGGTTTTATGACCTATCGCAACGGTTTGTGTCCTATTGCAACGGTTTTTGTAAGCTATTGCAACGGTTCAGTTGAAAAAAATAATATAGCCCCTATTATAAATAAATATTTATGTATATAAAATAAATTATAATAAAACTAAAATTTAAATAAATCATAAAGTGAAACTTTTAATAATATAAATTATCCATCAAGCAAATAGTATCCATAAAACAAATGTTCTACCCTAAATGCACAAGTTTAATACATTTCAAGAGAGTAATTAGTTTTAACAAGGTTGATAACAAAAGATTCCTATAGAACATTCATCTATAGCAATTCAAACTTCATCTCAAGTACGGTCTAGCTCTTCATTTTCATCATCTTGTTAGATTTCTTGATTTAATCCACCTACAAAAGAGGATAAATAAAGTCATTACTCTTCAAAAGGATAAACTAAGCCATAGCTTGAAAGAAAAACAAGTAAATCTCCCCATCATCATTGAAAATATTATTACCAAGAGTTCTATCGTGAATTTTTTTTGGAAATTAACAAGCTAGATTAACAATTGTGCCTCTGTATCAAAATTAGGATCATTTAGCAAGTATCATCACACTCAACAGAATAAAACTTCCAAGAACAAAACTCACTACAACCCAAACATTTCTCTTCTTAGAACGTAATGGAAAACATTGTCATTAAGAAAAACCTTCTTCATTTACGTGTTCTCTTAAACTGTTAGTACGCATACCTGCGCTAGCTTAAAGATGTATTGCACATATATATAAACATGATTTGTTTTCCAGATCCCAATCTCATTTCTGTGAGAGTAAAATCATAATTATGCATGAGCTAGGAAGAAGTTTTATTTCCAAACCTGTTGGTCGAGGAAAGTTGCAATATCTGTTGGGTGGACATCTTTCACATTGAAAGAACAAAGAGCCGCTCGCGTAACAGTTTGTGAAGGTGCAGGGCCATAAATACGGACATCAGATACAGAAGAGAGGTTATCGTACAGGTAATTAGCCAGCTCCATCTGCAGAAGGATATGAAAATGGGAAGCGCCATTATATAACAAAAAGCACTCCCTTAATGAACGCATATTACACAATTTTATCTTTTATTTCCTTGATGCATCAGATGATTCAGATCAAACCATTAGTGTATACTAAAACACCTCTGCGCGCCAAAAACTTGAGATGAACCCAAATATTGTAATGATTCAAAAAATTAAAGGAATATATGTAGATGATTGATTCATTTCAATTAAGTTCTGAATTACTCTAAAGATAGGGCACTAAACTCCGTGAAGTGGCAACAGCGACCCCCCTGGAGTTAAAAGAAGTGAACAGACCACCAAAGAGGTACTGACATATATACAGTTCCAACTTCCACTCCGTGGAAAGTGCTAAATTAGTGATACAGAACTTCAACTAATTATGCCTAAATAAAGGTTTTGATTGTTCATGTTTCATAGCAAAGCATTTATCCTTGGTAGCAAATACTGAGCCAAAAGCCCAGGAAGATTACTTCTCAATGTCTTCATTCAAGTTGGAACGTGAAAACTAAAAGAAGTGAAAAATAGTAAACAAAATCCAACTGCTACATTTTATCTCTTCAGTATAATGCAAATGTGTATAATACATCTTTTTCCTAATTCAAATTTAGATGCTACCACATTTTTTTTTTCCTTTGGGATGGGTATTTTAGGTGCTAACATTTCTTAGAACAGTGATGTAGAGTATTAGCGATATTAAGTATAAGGTAAAGGGATGTTTCTCAATATCAGCTAAGCACAATTCAGGAAATTAAGCAAAAGACAACCATCTAAATTGGAGAAAGAAATATTGCTTGGTTTTTCTGAAGAAGCAATCACATTAACATAGTCACGTGTTGTCTGGCAAGCAATCATGGTTTAGCGTTTGACAAAAGTCAGTACCTATAAAGATTGTTGGTGTCAAACAACCTACGTTGTTTCTTTTTATTATAATTATAAGTGGCAACAATATTCAATTGAAACTTTAGCACGGAGAAGAAATTTGAAACTACGAATACAAAGAAACTTTGGATTTTTACCTGATATGTTTACAATAGAACCTAAAGTCTACAGAAACAGATTGAAGGATAGGACGAAGAGCTAAAATCTACACAAAGAGCTAAAATCCACACAACTGTAACTCAAGGTTTTGGGGAGAGGGATTCAATAGAACAACTTTAAAAAGCTCTGCAATAATAGATATTAAAATTGCGTATCTCAACAATAATAAGAGAAGTAATATGTTATGCACAAGATATATAGGTTTCATCTCCACAATTTTTATGTTCCAACTACGAATGCCAACTACATCATAAAGTAATAAAGATAATAAATAAATAACCCTATAATCATAGAGGATATTCACTATTAAAGAGCAGATCACAAATCAGTTATTTCTGAGCTCTATAGCACAAAATGGTTTCAAGAGATTCACCCCCACCTACACACACTCAAGCATCTTACACTAATTCATAAACAAAGACTTCATCACTAGTCAAATTAGAAAAGGATCTGTATATATATAAATACACCTCATAATATCTACAGACCACCTTATCAAATTCTACTATTTGATATACAAAAATATGGCCAGCTACAAAATGAATCATCAGTATGATGATTGCAACAAAATCCAATAACAATAAGAAAGAAACACAACAAATGAACTCTTTTCTTTTACATATATGATATATTGTACTTAACGCAATACAAAATCCCTTCTTTCTAGTGCATAAAAAACTTGTGCTGTGAATAGCCAGAGAAACTTAAAGTTTTGGATGCTAATTCTGTGCACTCGACCGGACAGCTATTGGCTTAAAATGCTCTCCCTTTTTCGCGCTTATATATCCAAGGTGATAGCAACTAGAATAAGTATAGCAGCAGAAGTAGAGCAAGAATTGACAATATTTTAACATTTATCAATCTGTTCTAAGTGCTAATTCTATGATTCCATATAACATAGTTCAGTTTCCAAAGAAAGATACTTAATTAAATTAGAAGAATCATAGTAACTTTAACCAATCAGAAGCATAATTAATCAGCTAACCCAAGATTATTGAAATTATTCATGACTTTTTTCACTTTGTACATAAAGATAGAACACACCTTTTTTCCCACAGAATTGGATTTTCTGTATCGATCTTTTTCTTTGTTTCCTCAACGGCTTCCCTGCATCTGGACTTTAAGCTTTAGGAGTGACTATACTTCAAAACACATACAGAAAATTAACCGTCAAATAAATACAAAACCAAAATCCCACATTAAGGAAGCTTACAAATATACAAAAATTTAGACAAACGCACAAAAAACCAACCAGGAGCAACCAACCCAGAAATTTAAATAAAAATAAATTTAAAAGCTGCTAAAAAATAAGCCTTCAACCATGAGCATATACTCAACTTGATGAGATCCACTTTCAAAATTGATATACCCAGTTGATTAATTCATGAATGAGGCCCAAAATCAACACCCATACGAGTTAAAAAACTTTTGCAATAAGAATATATTTACCGATTAAGATTTGGAGAAACTCTAAAGAATTAAACGCCGCCTCCTGTGCGGTCGATTATAGAGGAGTCGTTGAGACTGGAGGACATTGTGGATCGTCGGAACTGACGGGATTGTGGATTACAGAGAAGCCTGAATGAGATTGTCGATTATGGATGAGAATGTGAAAGCCGATCTCCTCGTAATTTTCGATGAAACTTGTACGCTAAAATGAATTAGGGTTTTACATATATTTGGTATTTTATTATTAGATATAAAAACTAAAAAACTAAAAATTGAAAACAGATTAAAGGCCCTCTCATTTTAGCGGGTATAGAAAATCTATCTATCTATCTATATTTACTTAAAAGGAAGAAAGTCATCCTGAGATTTTGCCAAGTGTCATGTGCATAAAGTGCCATGTAGCTATTTTTAGGACAAATTAGTTAATTTAGGTAAAATTAGTTTCTCTTTTTAAATTTTGAATTTGAAAATAATTAAAATGTATATTATTTAAAAATAAAAAGAAAAAGAAACGGTACTTTCTACTCTTTATATCTACCATATTAAGGAACACGGTAATTTTTACACTATTTCTTTTTTTGGGAAAGCAATGCCTATTTGCCCTAAAATACTAATCCTAAATTCGGTTCTTCAATCACACGACCCCTCACCACAATTCCAACTCCTTACCCACGATCTCTTATGCGCTTCATTCTCATCCCACGATCTTTCACCATCATTTCAACTCCTCACCCACGAACTCTTCTGCGCTCCATTCTTAGTGATATGATTTCACAGTTTTGTCAAATTAGTGTTCTTTTTTACTGTATATAATTCTATTCTTTCTTCCAAGTGTTCTTATCAAACAAAAATTTTGGACTACGAGAGGTGTTTGAATCCAACAATTGTCTAACCAAAACTTAAAATCTGTCGAATCCAAGGGCGAGAAAAAAATTAATAAAAGAGAGAGTTTTACCGTCTGTGAGAAAGATTTGAAGGTATAAAGTTTCATGTTTACACCATGTATTTTTGTATTAAATTCCTATTCCTTAATTGTTCCATAGCAGGCATCATATTGGGGTTTTCCCCTTTTGGGATTCATCGAAGCCAGATCAACAATCTATTGGATCACGGGAACTCCGACGGATATTTTTCTCTTCTTCTGGTATGGCCAGGTTACAATTAGAATTGCATAACAAATAATTATCTCAATCGCAATTATCTTCTTTCGCTTTTGTTGAGAGATTAGAAAAAATAAATTTGAAAATTGAAATCTCATAAGTTCTCAAAAGTACCGTGCGCTATTTGCTTTGTTTCCATCTATTGTTGTTGCACTGTTACTATTGATGATATTGATACGGGTTGTTAAGATTTCTTTCATTTTTTTCTTTACATAATATGCGTTTAATGCAAAATTTCAGTTCCAAAACTCATATTGGTTTTTGAATAAACTGGTAAGTTTAAAATTAATATACAATTTTAAAGGGTGTTATGTCGTATAATACTATTTACAGTAATTTAGCAAGTTATGAAATTCTACAGTGCAGACAATGGGGTGTTGCATTTACCCCAAGAGGACGTACTTGAGCAAAACAAGCAGGTGAAAAAAATAACTTTATCGACAAGGAATACTCTATGAAATCCACTATTCATGAGAGCTACTACTCAAGTTTCTGATCATCAATGCCCGTGCCTGAATTTGTGTACTGCAATTGTTCCAGTTTCGAACTCTAATAAAATGACAATGTGATTCTGTTAATGTATGTTTTTGCTACCACAAAATTAGAATCGCACAGATATGAAGGTGTTTTAAGAACCTCATCCAAAGTACATAAACCTAAACATGTTATTTGGTGCATCTATTACGCACAATTGCTCTAGCATTTTTAGAAGCGGAACAATGAGATCGTTGATTAAATAATCAGCTTATTAATAGATTTGGAAAATATCTACTTAGATAATTTGATTTAGCGTACAACTGGGTTTTCTCCCATTATTCACAAGCTGGTTTTGTGCTTCATTTATCCAATAAATTATAGAAGTTTTATGAACCATAACATAAGCTGGCCTTATCATGGTAATATGATCAGTTCTTTATTTTATTTACCAATCTATCTTGGTATGAACTAAGATTATGATGCTCCAAAATAGTTTGATAATCTTTTGAGTAATGGTTCATATTAGTTATGCTAAAGATATAGATAATTCTTATTTCAGCAGCATAACTATCAAGATGATATGTGGTTCATCCTGTTAAAATTGATTTGCCTTAGGATGTTCATTAGCATTACACTTATAGACAATGGAAGATTGAACAGAAAGTTGTCAATTATTGAATGAGGCAAGAGACGTGGAGTAAGAATTTGATATTTGTAAGGGTAAAATAAAATTGTTATTGCTTAACTTTCCTAAGTTTTATTTTATTCCTCTCTTCTAAACTTTATTTCTCTTTATACGTTTAAAGGATATATATTGAAATACTTTTTCTTCCAATATACTACTTTAAAGTAAGTATACGATATGTAATGTACTTTATGCAAAAATTTGTTAAAAGGGAGAAGTGCTTCCCTAAGCTCGAAACCATATGAAGGTTTCTCCGGATAGATGCGCATGAGAAACAAAAATGCTTTTAACATGAACTCAAAAGCATAATATTCAAATGAGATAATAGACTGGCAATATAGGGGAGGGGATGGTATGAATTACTTGATCTTCTTATTAATGATCTGTTTTTCCTCTCAAATTGTTTTCTTAATTCAGATAGTTGCATTTAAATACTTATGATATTTGGTTTACCATGAACTTGGCACTTTGTGCAAACTGATGCTCAATTTAATTGAGAGGTTCCTATTGAGTGTAATTCTGCTCCGGTAAATTTTTTCTTAATTTTTTAGTTTATATATGGACACTTCTTTGATCATCGTCTATTTTGTGTGCAGTATTGTTAAATTCCCTTTCGAAATAATACAACAATTTATAGTTGATGAAAATGTTAGCGTTTTTAAGGAGCATCGACATTTAATACATTTGTGATCTGTTTATATCTTCAATAAAGACACACTCGAAAGGACTATATAGAATAAATTTCTGGCTTAGTTGCTATAGTTGTTGATTTATCTTAATTATGTGTGTGGAATATCTTAAAGTTTGATTAACAGATTTTCCTTTTTGCATTAATCACTTATCATTCTTTATAGATATGCCTAGATTGTTTACAATTCTACCAAATCTGGTGATCTATATGCAATTGTTCAGACCTGTAAGTTTGGAATTTGTAAAATGTATTATAATTGAATTTCTGTTATAAATTTTTGTCGAGAATGGTGTGTTTTATGTAAAATATATTAATTGAGTTTCTCTATGTAAAATCTATTATAATTGAGTTTCTGTATGAAATTTTTTGTCGACAATGGTATGCTTTTAATTCATCCAAACTTAAACTCGTGTAATATTATATTTGTATTTTGGTTAACCTTATAACTAAGAACCATATTTCATTAGATTTTCTTAGATATGGTACAAATATCAAACTGGAGCACTAAAGAAATTGACTTTTAAGGCAAATGAAAAGTCTCAAGTACAATTGTACGGCATAAGCATGTCCTGTAACTGTTCTTCATAACTTTTTAATTGGCTTCTTCAATAGTTTATGAAAACTTACTCTTTAGCAAGTAAAGAGTTTACTTGGTCATATGAATAATTATTGTTAGTCCGTCTGATGATTGTGCTTTTTGTCTGTCCCTAATGTTTATACATTTAATGAGATGGATTACTATGATACATGAAATAATTATGATTTGTGAATTACTGGTTAAAATGATACTATAGTCACCTTTCAATTGAAGTACAAAGATTTCCTTTTAAATCAACATCTTATAAATTTTTATGCAGGTTTGGAAAGTCTTAAACAACACAAACGGTGAATACACATCTATCATCCATGGGCAAAAAATAGGATGAGTAGTTAATTTTCTTTTGTATTATCTACTCATCGTATAGATACATAGTAAATAGTGATTGTATGATTAATACGACAAGTTAGCGAGCTAATTGTATCCTGAAATGTAAATAAGGCTCTGATCATGTGGTCACCCATATTATTTTTAAAATGAATGTACATAATTTGTCTATTTATCCATTTGTCCTCTTTGGCCTTTAGTGTCAAATTTGGCAATGTATCCTTTCTTATTTTATGTGAATTTGTATTATGTCGTATGCATTTAGGAATTTGTCTTGGCTGGAAAATTTGACGATTAAGTGTTTGCAACACGTTGATAATTTAGGAAGCATAAAGTGATGTAGCAATTTGGTTGAGGAAGGTTTATATTGCAAATAAGTTTATTCAAAGTTATTTTATGATATGATTCAACCTTTGTAACGACCCGGCACGTCGTTACGGGAACTACCACCCCGTTATGTTGCATTTACATATCTTATGCTTTTATATCGGTGTTAGAACCTATCGGATGAGTTAGGAATGAATTGAATTGAAAATGAAGCAAATAGCATATTTGAAGGAAGTTTGAATATGGAAAGTCAACCTAGAGTTGACTATTGAGTTAGAGTGCTCGAAATCAGATTCTGATGATTTGACTAGTTTCGGGGGATCATTTATGACTTAGGAGAACAATCGGAATTGAATTCGGAGGTCCGGTGTAGTTTTAAGCTTGAATTGGCTAAGGTTGGATTTTGGCGAAATCCGAACGGTAGGTGAGATTTTGATCCGGAGGTCGGAATGGAATTCCGACAATTTCTGTAGCTTCGTTATGTGATTTTGGATATGTCTGCAAATTTTCAGGTCATTCGGACATCGTTTGATCGGGTTTAGGATTGAATGTTAGTTTTGAAAGTTTTGAAGAAACTTAGGCTTGAATCCGTGGATAATTGGTGATTTTGATGTTTAGTATGGTGTTTTTATGGTTGGAACAAGTTCGTATCATGTTTTGGAGTACGTTGGTGGTTTTCGTTGGGGTCCCGGGGGTCTCGGGATGAATCCGGGGGTCCAAACGGACCATTTTTGGAAGAAAAGAGAAAAGGTGGCTGTTGTCATAAACGCAGCAGACATTTGCTCTCCGCGATCGCGGGGAGGGGGATGCGATCGCGTAGAGCTGGAGGCTAGAGCATCGCGATCGCAGGGTAAGCAGTCGCGATCGCGTAGAGTTAAAAGGGGGCACATCGCGATCGCAGGGTTAATCTACGCGATCGCGTAGAAGAGAAATGGGTCCAGGCAAATATGTACTACGCGATCGCAGGGATGAAGGACGCGATCGCGTGAAGCAGAGGGATTGTGCATCGCGATCGCGTGAAGGATGTCGCGATCGCGTGAGGCCGAGATTTTGAGCATCGCGATCGCGTGAAGAAGATCGCGATCGCGTAGAAGAAATAATTCTGGCAGTGAAATTAAAACCAGAACAGAACCAGTCGCGGGTTCATATACCCAAGACGCCATTTTTGAGTTCTAGGGAGAGAAACTCACGGGAATTGCTGGTAATTCATCGGGGATTCGTTGGAGGTAAGTTTTGTGGCTTAATTACATCATTTTAACATGAAATCCTTGGTTAAATCCCTGTAAATGGAAGATTTAAGGTGGGTTTGAGCCCCTAGGCCTAAATTAAAGAAAAACACTAATTTGAGTGGGCAAATGGAGTCCGATTTTGGTAAATTTTATATGCCTAGACTCGTATCGAGATGAGGATTCCGAATATGTGATTTTTGTAATTTTTCGACAAGTGTACCAAAAGTCGGGTTTTGACAACTTGTGGGTTTTGACATAAATTGGGTTATTTCGAATGAATTTCGTGAAATTAGCGTATATTGATGCATTCTCTATGATTTTGAGCAGATTTGGCACCCGAGGAGATTGATTTGCGAGGCAAGCGCAAGGCGGATTGAAGCTTCTACCGGTTCGAGGTGAGTGGTAGTAGTAAACAATGTACTGAGGGTTTGAAACCCCGTACTAGCACTTCACAGTGCTATATTGAGATGAGACGCGCGTTCCATAACGGGCGTGGTGACATTGTGATTAGGGGTTCGGACTTAGTCCTTCCCGGCTAATAGAACATTGTGTTGTATGACTGTTACGGAGACTATAACTGTACAATTGGGCTAATAGCCATGTTTGGGACCTTGTGCCGATTTGTAGAGCATTAGGGAACCTATAGAGCTAGGTAACCCTTATATCGTGTTGGAAACATACACTCATCCGTAGCTCTAGTCGTATAGCATAATATGAGCCCGTATTAGATGTGTACATTGAGAGAGATTATCTAGGGTGGAATTCCCTGTTCTAGCTGAGCGGGCCTGAAAGGCCAAGTCTATATTGACTGAGACAGGGTCTAGGACCCACTGTGATATATTATATTGGGCCTGAGAGGCCAAGCACATATTGATTGGGATAGGGTCGAGGACCCATTATGAGGTATTATATATATATACCTATATTGGATCGGGCTGCACGCCGCAGCAGTATATATATTGGATCGGACTGCACGCCGCAGTAATATACATGTAATATACATGTAATATACATGTGGGACGGACTGCACGCCGCAGTATTATTGCGCTTGGGCTGTAGGAGCCCCTTCGGAGTCTGAGTCTGCACACATTCCAGTGAGCGCTGGTATATTATGGGATCGGGCTGCACGCCGCAGTAGTATAATTATATATGTATATATATATGTATATATATTGGGTCGGACTGCACGCCGCAGTGATATATGGTGGACCTGGCTGCACGCCATAGCACCATAGCGCTTGGGCCTAGGGAGCCCCTCCGAAGTCTGTATACACCCCAGTGAGCGCCGTCGACGTTAAATGGAGCGGGCTGCACGCCGCAGCGGTATATGTATTGGAGCGGGCTGCACGCCGCAGCATTATACTTATTAATATCCTTATAAGTACGTAAATACTTAGTTGTTATAGACATATGTATATGTCTCTATATATTGAGATGGCTGTACACTGTAGTGGTACGAGTGAGGATGTGGTCAGTGTGGGACCTAGTTGAGATGGATATGGACTGGAGATCAGAGATCTCATTGTAGTGATGACTTACCTGTGGGGGTTTGCCTTAGAACTGTTTAGTGACAGTACAGGAGTTCTTACTTCCAGTTATTGTTTATTATTGTTACTCACTAAGTTGAAATATACTCACCCCACTCCCCTGCACTTTTTGTGCAGATATGCAGGTTCAGGAGGGCAGTTGAGCTATCGCAACTGCTTTATTATCCCCATTCCATGGAGACTTCGAGGTAGCTGCCGACGTCCGCAGTACCTGACCTCTTTCTTTTTATCATTTTGTCGTCCCCATTCTGGTTAGACTTGATTGTGTAGTAGATCTCATTTGTAGAGGCTCGGACTTGTGACACCACGATTTGGTTGGGACTGTGTTCTTGTATTTCATTTATACACTTCTTGATTTGTTATGAAAACAGGCTAATCTTGCCGATTAATCAGTATTAATTATACTTGGCTGGTTTAATTGGATAAGATGGTCGGGCTTGCCTAGCAATGTGTTGGGCGCCATCACGACCGGGGTTTGGGTCGTGACAAGTTGGTATCAAAGCCTAGGTTAACAGGTCTCGCGAGTCATGAGCCGGTTTAGTAGAGTCTCGTGGATCGGTACGGGGACGCCTGTACTTATCCTCGGGAGGCTGCAAACCTTTAGGAAAGTTTCAAATTCTTGGAATTCTCATCGTGCGTGTTTTATTCGGCTTGAGATGTAATTCTTGAAATTTCTCCTGCACACGGATACGCGCACTCGAGTGCTTAGTGATAAACTTGCCTTGACGGTTTATGATTCCCCAATCGAGGGACGAGATATAATCTCTGTGAATTCATGTTGGGCCAGTTTGGAGGACTTGAGGCTGGATCCTTGTCTATGGCTTGAGCACCAAGGTGCTAACTTTCGCGAGCCGGTATTTTGAAATTCATACGATCGGTATTGATCTTAATTGTGGAAATGACAGTTTGATAATGGGTAAGCTGCAAGGTATCCAATCCTTATTGTGATCTGTTACGTAGCCCTAGCTATGGGCGTGGTGAGTATGTTCAATGCCTCTTAGCGGAAAATGTAAAGTGCACTACGTGTGGTAGTATGAGTTCAAACTCAAGGAAACTGAATTGGTCGTGCTATGAATATGGTGGTGAAAGGTATATGACATATGTTATGATTTGAGCAGGTGCAGCGCATGTTCATGTACTAACGCTGATGATATAATTGTGCAGTATTGAGATTTATGTTGTTGATATACATTGTGATGTTCCGTCTGGTTGTTGATGTATTGTTAGGATGGTTTTGGTGATTCTCTGGCAGGTGGATAGGCCAAATTACAAAGGAAACTCTGCCAAAATTTTTGGAAAATTAGGGACTTAGAAAGATTTGTCACCTAAAGAGAGTGGGCTTATTGGTGGTGTGTGTATAAATGCAAGAGTTGCAAAAAGAGTTAAGATGTGTGATGATTCGAATCTCCGCCGAAGCTTGTAAATGACTTGAGTTTAATCTAACTAGAACATTGTGGCATCATTTGAGTAAGAATGCTATGAGTGGCTGAAAGTGCCTTGGCGTATATGGCTTCGAGCTAAGTTGGGGAGGTTGCTATTGACTAGCTGATTGCACGGTTGTGTGCTATGCGGATCCTGTCTCTATGTACGTCGGGAATTTTTGTAAAAGTTATGGTGCTTCGTAGATATGAGAAATACTAGGGTGTTTTGAACTTATATTGGTAAAGAATGTACGGTATATAGAAAAGAAAGGTAGCTAATTGTATCTGAATGTAATCATGTTCTGCGATGTCAGAGTTCTAGTAAGGCACGAGTGGTTCTGTTCAATAAGGCAGTTGAATTATAACCGGTTGAGGGTGAATGACGCCCGAGAATTGTTTTTACAGTGTTCAAGATTTTGCTTGTATCGGTAAGGTGTCTTAAGATTGTGCACGTGGCTAAAGACCGTGGTTTCGTTAGAATAAATCGAGACTTTTGTTATGTTATGTGGATGATGAGATTCTATGTATCTATATTGAAAGGTAATGATAACAAATTCAAATAGCAGGAAGTTCTTCAAAACAAAGTATTGTAGAATGTGGTATTTCTGGGAAACAATTGAGAGAGTATTCAGTGGCCTATGGGTCTTAGACCGTATGGTCTTATGTGCGAGTCTTGTGTGGTAATACGGGTTGAGTCATTGTGGTGCTACAGTAAAGACTAGTATTAAATTAAAGATGAATCAGAAAGGAAATTGGGTAAATGGATCAACTTGTTAATAAACCGAAACGGTATGATAAGGAATACGATTAATTCCGGTATATGTTTGAAGTAATGAGTCTCGCCGATATTGTGCAATAAAGCTTTTGAGTATTGGCAGTTGTGTAACTCGGTATGAGTATAAGGACTCGGTCCTGGCAATTTAACTTATGCAATGTAATTGGGAGAAAAGGTTTGTGATGTGTTTTATCATGGTTTGAAAATGAGTATATTCCTGTCGGTATGCGAAGCGTGGAATGTGTAATGAGTTTTCTCTATATGGGATCATGAAAGTCCTTGACTAGTTGAGTGCGCCGATGTTTGCGGCGGAGGACAGGGATATAAATTTCCATGTTGTCTGAGTGTGGTATGGTATAGGCGATGTGTTATGGAAAGTTGATAATGGCATATGCATGGTTATGAGATCAGTTCTTAATATATTGGAAGTCATTAAAATCCCCGAGCAGCGTGGGCAGCCGCAGTTAATCCGAGAATCAAGCTTCCCGGTGATTAAGGAAAATGGTACTGCTATTCTAGTGTTTTGGCAGAGTATATGGTCAAAAGGGCAAGGTGGTGTAAACCGATAATATCTAGTGGTATTGTGGTATTCTCCTGTCGGATTGACAGTGATAATTGAGTTGTTGTTGGCATATGGAAATTTCTGAATGGCGTACGTGGTATGAATGGATGCTTGATATGTGTTACGTATTCGTACGGTGGAAAGTGGAATCAGGCATAGCAATTCATGTGTTATATATGTGTTAGAGACTAGAAGTTCTCGTACTCCGCCTATGCGGTGGTGGTATGTCGTGTGTATCAGCACCATTTAGCGGTTATTAGAAATTGGAAGCCCTAGTGGTTATCTCGTTACTTGATATGATGAAATGGAATAATGATATATGATTGCAGGACTGGTTGTCATAAGTCGGGTTGTCTAGACTAATGTGAAATGGACTATGTCGGAAAATGCCACAATTGCATAGCAAAGTGCATCAGATTATGTTCCAACAGGGTATTTGTACCCCAGGGCCAGCGGACGGCTGGTAGGTATTGCTTTGTTAGTTGGGCCTTCGTGGCGGATGTCAGTGTAGAGGTATCTACCATTGATTCAGCTCCAGTATTGAGGAACTTTGTCGGATGCGTTTCATGTGGCCGAGCTTGAGGCTATATATACATGTTTGTTGCAATGAGCAACTTGAGTCGATGTGCATTCCCTTTTTCTAGATTTATGCGTGGATCGGGTGGCACGCCGCCACATGTATAGTATCTGGATCGGGTGGCACGCCGCCACAGGTATGCTATTGGAACGGGTTGCGCGCCGCAACAGCGTGATGTGGGAAATATAGCTTCCTATATGTACCTTGTACACAATACTTCCTCTCTTCTGAGGAACAGTCCGTATTGGGTATCGCTCGGGGAATAGCACATCGGTTGTGTCCATTCAGGATTTGATAGCATATACTAAATGTATCACCGCGTGTGATTGATTGCTTGATTTCAGACCTAAATATGTGTATGGATGACCGTTTTGAGCATTGGTAGCTTGAGGTGCTTCATGAGTAATAGTGTTTGGATAGAATCACGAATCGTGGCAAGGCCATGTGATGTTATGACCTCTCGAGGAGAATTCAGGTACTCTATTTCTGTAATGCGAGACGCGATCTCAGTTCTATGTTATGATGGCACAGAGGAATTTAATTGCAGCTCTTTTGCTGGAGACATTTGTCATGAATTGAGCTGTCATGATTCGAGTGTGTGCATACGTTTCTATTGGAGCCTATGTTGTGCTTGTTATGGCATAGGTCGATGCTGAGGTGTCATGTCACCAGTGTGGTGTGTTATGCTCGAAATGATCGTCGGAGTCATTAATGAGTACGAGCATATTTGATCTTAGCTTGTTAGAAACTTAATATCGAGGTTTGGCTCCGAAACCTATTGTGGTGTCAGATTTAAAAGGGAAATGGATTCATGAATGGTTGACCGAGAGATGGGTTCGGTATATCGCGTGCTTCAGTTGCCGTGGGCAGGATATGAAGGTGTTGGAATAAGACTCTAGCTAATGAGAAAGGTTCTTTCTGCTAGTATTTGGTTATTGTGGCCAGTTGTCGTGATTAGAGACTATCGTATCGAGTGATCGGGTGGTTTGACACATCATATTATCTCACCGAGGTGGCGAGTATGGACTATTACAGTTGGATCGTGTGTATCCCGAGTATAGGCATGGGATTAGCATTTGGCATATGATTTCAGAAAGTACAATGTGATTTATGGTTCAGATGGTCTGTGAAATTTTGACTATGTGGTGTTTTCGGACTTATGTGAGATAGGGTGACGTATGATCACCCGGATATATGCTTGGTAAGGTCATTCGGCTATTGGGTGGCTTCTAGTACAACTCTGAGTCCGCTCGAGGACGAGCGTTTGTTTAAGTTGGGGAGAATGTAACGACCCGGCCCGTCATTACGGAAATTACCACCCCGTTATGTTGCATTTACATATCTTATGCTTTTATATCGGTGTTAGAACCTATCGGATGAGTTAGGAATGAATTGAATTGAAAATGAAGCAAATAGCATATTTGAAGGAAGTTTGAATATGGAAAGTCAACCTAGAGTTGACTATTGAGTTAGAGTGCTCAAAATCAGATTCTGATGATTCGGTCAGCTCCGGGGGATCATTTATGACTTAGGAGAACAATCGGAATTGAATTCGGAGGTCCGGTGTAGTTTTAAGCTTGAATTGGCTAAGGTTGGATTTTGGCGAAATCCGAACGGTAGGTGAGATTTTGATCCGGGGGTCGGAATGGAATTCCGACAATTTCTGTAGCTTCGTTATGTGATTTTGGATATGTCTGCAAATTTTCAGGTCATTCGGACATCGTTTGATCGGGTTTAGGATTGAATGTTAGTTTTGAAAGTTTTGAAGAAACTTAGGCTTGAATCCGTGGATAATTGGTGATTTTGATGTTTAGTATGGTGTTTTTATGGTTGGAACAAGTTCGTATCATGTTTTGGAGTACGTTGGTGGTTTTCGTTGGGGTCCCGGGGGTCTCGGGATGAATCCGGGGGTCCAAACGGACCATTTTTGGAAGAAAAGAGAAAAGCTGGCTGCTGTCATAAACGCAGCAGACATTTGCTCTCCGCGATCGCGGGGAGGGGGATGCGATCGCGTAGAGGTGGAGGCTAGAGCATCGCGATCGCAGGGGAAGCAGTCGCGATCGCGTAGAGTTAAAAGGGGGCACATCGCGATCGCAGGTTAATCTACGCGATCGCGTAGAAGAGAAATGGGTCCAGGCAAATATGTACTACGCGATCGCAGGGATGAAGGACGCGATCGCGTGAAGCAAGGGGATTGTGCATCGCGATCGCGTGAAGGATGTCGCGATCGCGTGAGGCCGAGATTTTGAGCATCGCGATCGCGTGAAGAAGATCGCGATCGCGTAGAAGAAATAATTATGGCAGTGAAATTAAAATCAGAACAGAACCAGTCACGGGTTCATATACCCAAGACGCCATTTTTGAGTTCTAGGGAGAGAAACTCACGGGAATTGCTGGTAATTCATCGGGGATTCGTTGGAGGTAAGTTTTGTGGCTTAATTACATCATTTTAACATGAAATCCTTGGTTAAATCCCTGTAAATGGAAGATTTAAGGTGGGTTTGAGCCCTAGGCCTAAATTAAAGAAAAACACTAATTTGAGTGGGCAAATGGAGTCCGATTTTGGTAAATTTTATATGCCTAGACTCGTATCGAGATGAGGATTCCGAATATGTGATTTTTGTAATTTTTCGACAAGTGTACCAAAAGTCGGGTTTTGACAACTTGTGGGTTTTGACATAAATTGGGTTATTTCGAATGAATTTCGTGAAATTAGCGTATATTGATGCATTCTCTATGATTTTGAGCAGATTTGGCACCCGAGGAGATTGATTTGCGAGGCAAGCGCAAGGCGGATTGAAGCTTCTACCGGTTCGAGGTGAGTGGTAGTAGTAAACAATGTACTGAGGGTTTGAAACCCCGTACTAGCACTTCACAGTGCTATATTGAGATGAGACGCGCGTTCCATAACGGGCGTGGTGACATTGTGATTAGGGGTTCGGACTTAGTCCTTCCCGGCTAATAGAACATTGTGTTGTATGACTGTTACGGAGACTAAAACTGTACAATTGGGCTAATAGCCATGTTTGGGGCCTTGTGCCGACCTGTAGAGTATTAGGGAACCTATAGAGCTAGGTGACCCTTATATCATGATTGGAAACATACACTCAGCCGTAGCTCTAGCTGTATAGCATAATATGAGCCCGTACTAGATGTGTACATTGAGAGAGATTATCTAGGGTGGAATTCCCTGTTCTAGCTGAGTGGGCCTGAAAGGCCAAGTCTATATTGACCGAGACAGGGTCTAGGACCCACTGTGATATATTATATTGGGCCTGAGAGGCCAAGCACATATTGACTGGGATAGGGTCGAGGACCGTTACGAGGTATTATATATATATACCTATACTGGATCGGGCTGCACGCCGCAGCAGTATATATATTGGATCGGACTGCACGCCGCAGTAATATACATGTAATATACATGTAATATACATGTGGGACGGACTGCACGCCGCAGTATTATTGCGCTTGGGCTGTAGGAGCCCCTTCGGAGTCTGAGTCTGCACACATTCTCAGTGAGCACTGGTATATTATGGGATCGGGCTGCACGCCGCAGTAGTATAATTATATATGTATATATATATGTATATATATTGGGTCGGACTGCACGCCGCAGTGATATATGGTGGACCTGGCTGCACGCCATAGCACCATAGCGCTTGGGCCTAGGGAGCCCCTCCGAAGTCTGTATACACCCCCAGTGAGCGCCGTCGACGTTAAATGGAGCGGGCTGCACGCCGCAGCGGTATATGTATTGGAGCGGGCTGCACGCCGCAGCGGTATATGTATTGGAGCGGGCTGCACGCCGCAGCATTATACTTATTAATATCCTTATAAGTACGTAAATACTTAGTTGTTATAGACATATGTATATGTCTCTATATATTGAGATGGCTGTACACTGTAGTGGTACGAGTGAGGATGTGGTCAGTGTGGGACCTAGTTGAGATAGATGTGGACTAGAGACCAGAGTACTTACCATAGTGATGACTTACATGTGAGGGTTGCCTTAGAACTGTTTAGTAATAGCACAAGAGTTCTTACTTTCGATTATTGTTTATTATTGTTACTCACTGAGTTAAAATATACTCACCCCACTCCCCTGCACTTTCTGTGCAGATCCACAGGTGCCGGAGGGCAGTTGAGCTATCGCAACTGTTTTATTATCCCCATTCTGTGGAGACTTCGAGGTAGCTGCCGACGTTCGCAATACTTGACCTCTTTGTTTGTATCATTTAGTTGTCTCCATTCTGCCTAGACTTGATTGTGTAGTAGATCTCATTTGTAGAGGCTCAGACTTGTGACACCACGATTTGGTTGGGACTGTGTTCTTGTATTTCATTTATACACTTCTTAATTTGTTATGAAAACAGGCTAATCATGCCGATTAATCAGTATTAATTATACTTGGCTGGTTTAATTGGATAAGATGGTCGGGCTTGCCTAGCAATGTGTTGGGCGCCATCACGACCGGGGTTTGGGTCGTGACAACCTTGGACTTTGGTGATTATGTTAATTCATTTGTTGGACTGAGGTTTCCGGCATAGGAGTCAAGGCAGAAGAGTTTATGAAAGTTGGTTTGAAAAGGGTGATTTAATTGAACTACTTAAAATCATATTCAAGATGAAGGATGATGTTTGGAGTAAAAATGATTTGTTGGTGAATTTGTAATTTTTATTTATTTTTCTTCTGTGTGATAAAATTAAGCTAATGGCATGTTGTCCTTCTACGGGAGCGGCCGAAAATCCAAGAAAATAAAGTATTTGCTTTAGGCCCCAAGCTCTTGAGGCCCCCAAAATTTTGATGTAGTATTAATTTTATAGCTTAATTACATATTTTATTTTATTCTTTTGAAAGTTTTAAAGTATGGACGTGAACAAAAAAAGTTGATTCATCTTGATATCAATTACTCCTTTCATCCCAAATATGTGATCATGTTCAAATTTTGAAAGTTAAATGAATTATACTTTTATCGTATTTATTTAAGTGTCTTTTAAATAATTAATTTTGTGACTTATAGTACTTTTATATATTTTTAAAGTATGTAAGTTTTATTTTTAAAAAATTTAAAGATTCTATAGCTAAATGAACAATTAAAATTAAAAAATTTGAATTTCGAAAACAAAAAGTTTCACATAAATTGAGACACGGGAAATATTATGTTATAACTTCTAGAATAAGATTCTATTGTTATACAATTTTATTATCTTTCGACATGATATAGTTTATTAATTTTTTGTTATACACTAGCTAGAATTTAGAGTATCAGCTAGAAATTACTCAAAAACGAAATGACATCAACTGAAACTTTGATATAATTATCTCATAAAGGTGCTCCGGCTAATTTTTTTAATAAATAATAAAAAACATAATTAATAAATATGTGAGAGTATTTTATATAGAAAAAGTATTATTACAAATAATTTGGATGATAAATATTAATTAATAACTTTGAATCCCAAAAAATAAAAATATTTAAGGCCTCATAAATAATTTTGGCTTTAGGCCCCTGCCCCTGTCCTTCTATTACAAATATTGTAGAGCCCAAATATGAATTTTGTTTGACTAAAGTATTGTGTACTCCTAAAGAGCGTGACTAATTTTGTTGTACTAAAACATTGTTTAATAAGAAGTGCTTTTAGGTTCTTTACTTTGATTCGCACATCGTAAAATGCATTGTTTTTTCCTTTAGAATTATCCGCGCATCGCGCGGGTAGGTATACTAGTTTGGGTGAAAAAGAAGGAAGGAATAAAATAACCGTAACAATTTATACCATGATATATTTATTGCTACGGTTATACAAAGCCGTTGCCATACATACCTCTATCGGAACGGTTTTAAAGATATTGCAACGGTCCGGTTGCTAAATGTCCTGCTAGCTCCAACAATTATATGTAACGGTTAAAACCGTAACAATACACCATATATAGCAACGGTTACTTAACCGTAGCAATAAAAAGCGTTGCTATACCTCTAGTTTCTAGTAGTGTATCTACGTAGGCGAAGTTAGCTGGGTTGGAGGTCTCCGTCCACCACCTTTTGCAGTTATTCGATGCCAGCTACTTGAGGGGTACCATACTACATTTAAAAAATCATGGTTAAAAGGGGTTGATTGTGCAAATCAATGATCGGCCTAACCGTGGCTATTGGCGCAAATATTTCTTCATCAAGATGGAACACCTAGTGTTCAATCCTGTCGGATTCATTGAGAGGTGGAATTCGAGACGTAAGTATTCGTACCCATCAAATTGTTCATTATTTTTTACTTTAGCGATTCTGATTATATCATCCTTATAATTTTCTATGATTTTGTAGCGATAGCTCACACTCCTCGATTCATAATCGATATTAGGCAGTGGGTATCCGATCTTCTGCCTCTAGTAGAGGAGACCCGTTAGTGGGCGGAATTCATTGAACATTACGGCCCTACGAGCCCTTCAGGTATTTCCTCGACTTTTGTTAATTGTTTTTGTAAACCTCGTCAGCTAAATCACTTTTGTTAACAAGTCAAAGTGCTCCTAAGAGGAGGTCGACAACATCCTCTTCCTCCCGATCAGATGTCGGTTAGGTTGCACAGGAGATACTTTACGCATCTGTTAGGGATGGGGTGACCGTAGCCTTTTTGCAAGAGGTAGCCCTATGGAAAGGACTGCAGATAAGAAGAGGTTATTGACGTCGTCTCCGGACCCTACAGACGAGTCTTCTGAGGGATAGGAGCCCGAGGAGAGGAAAAGAAGGAGGCTTATAACGAGCAAGGCGATGGCGATGGAAGACGAAGAGAGGGACGTGCCTCGCCAACCAATTAGGCATGTCCTTATACTCCGACGCCATCTGTTCAGGGAGGTTAGCCACCCAGGTACGTGCTAGTATTGGTACCAGCACGACTTGTGTTACCAAGGGCGGTTCATCACCCCTTATTGGTGGCGAAGCTAAGGGGCCAACTGATGAGGTCGCCCACGGGAACATGGGTGATATGGAGGAAGGCCTTGCACATGTGGAGATGATGGTAGATGGATCTGGCCGTCGCATTGTGATTCCAGGGGCCTACAACTTGCTGCAGCACAGCAAGCAACCCGCATTGGAGATGGACATACTTTGTGCGGCCCCTGAGCATGAGATACTGACTGTTGTCAACGACGCGGAGCTATCTCAGAGGGTTGCGGGTATGGCGTTACAGGTAACTTCTTTGTTCTTCTGCATGTCATGTAGTTAATTCTGATGCATACTAACTCGCGTGTATGTGTATGCATTCTTCTTTTTCTGTAAAACCTTGTTTTGGAAGTAGAGAGAAGCACCATGAGGAGAAGAAAGCGACCATTTTTTATAAGATGGTGAAGAAATATAAATGGTGTCACTCCAAGCACCAAGCGGTGATGGATCTTTTCTGGCAGGATCCACAATTTCAGGTTTTTCGGGAGGGCCTCGAACAGAGGGAGTCATAATTAAACCACTTGGTGGTGGAGCTGAAGAAAGTGGACGAAAAGTTGATGAGGGCGGTGGCTCGCAATAGCGAGCTGGAATTGCTCCTCAAGGTGAAGGAGGAAGAGTAAGAGCTTAGTCGTGGAGTGGCAACGAAGGCAGCTGATCTCCATAGTAGGGTGGCCGCTTTGACAGTCGAGCTTGCAACTAAGGTGGCTGAGATTGACGTCCTCAAGCTTGTTGCCCTGCGACGGTTTGGGGACGAGGCCAGAGATGTGTACGAGATGTGGATATACACGGAAGCTAAGTTGGACGTGTATAAAAGACTTCTTGTTGCAGAACGTGCCTCCAAGGAGGAGGTCCAAGAACATTGGTGTGAGGCTCGTGCCACCCGTGCAGCCTGTGGGTATAGCTCCGACTCTCCCGACCGAGAAGATTATACTTCTGAGAACGTCAACCAGCTTGAGTCCGACTCGTGGTTTAATGAGGCTTACCGTGATAACCAAGAAGGGAGGTGAGCAGATGGCGAGGACAGACTTGGCGAGGCCCCTTAGGACTTGTATAGATTTTTGCATTTTTTTCTTCTTCTTTCTTTTGGAATATAATGGGAGTCCTCCATGGGACTAAGTGTATATAATTTTTTTTATAGTAAAAGAGTTATACTTGTGTTTCTTATCCTTTTGTATTGTTCTTTGCTTATACAGTGTGTGTCACTGTTGGACAGGATCGACGATCGTTAGCGATGGCCTTTGGCCTATAGGATGTAACTTCAAATGTCGTTGAAGTGTTATCATTCATCATCAAGTAGGGTTGGCAATCATTGGAGATGGCCTTTGGCCCAAAGGATATAACTTCAACTATCGTTGAAGTGTTTATCCGTCATCGTCGAGCGAGGTCGACAATCATTGGCAATGGCCTTTGGCCCAAAAGATGTAACTTCAACTATCATTAAAGTGTTATCCGTCATCGTCGAGCGGGGTCGACAATCATTAGCGATGGCCTTTGCCCTAAAAGACGTAACTTAAATTGTTGTTGAAGTGTTTATCCATTGTCGTCGAGCGAGGTCGACAATCATTGGCGATGGACTTTGGCCCAAAGGACGTAACTGCAATTGTCGTTGAAGTGTTCATCTGTCGTATTCGAGCGGGGTCAACAATCATTAGCGATGATATTTGTCCCAAAAGACATAACTTTAACTATCATTGAAGTGTTTATTTTTCATTGTCGAGCGGTGTCGATAATCATTAGTGATGGTTGTGGCATATTGTATATTTGAGAAGGTGGCCTTAGCCGCTTACATAATGGAGAAGGTGGCCTTACCCGATTATAGTAAAATGCAATGAAATTTTGAAAAAATTCATTTGTTATCCTTAGTTTGTATTAGCCAATTTTAATATGTAAAAGCATATGTTCGTCAGATTCGAATTTTGTTAATTAGTACGATATGCTTAGATTAATTAATGATGTAAAAATTGTAATAAGTTTTCAATAACGAATATAAAATAACTGCTTCAATATAAACGAAATTTGTACTTCAACTTGAATATGTTTGTTTTAGTTTAGCTTTAGTATTTCCAATTGAATAAAAATAGTAATTCAATTCTGCATTTGAACATGTAGAGTTTCAATTGATAACAATAGTAGAAATCTGTTTATAATGATTGTTAATATGTGAATAGTTTAATAACAAATGTAGTTAATTTGAACAGGTCAAAATAGTAATGATCAAGTAGGAATTCAGTACTACTGCATTGATTAATTTCTGGTAATATATAGCTACTATAATAACTCTATAAATCTATTACTAGATTAGTGATCACATTTGTGCCTGTTTTTGGATTCATGTTAGTAACATGGGCCTGACTCGGGCAGAAAGGCCCATATTCAGTAGCAATAACCTCGTGGCCTATTTGAATGAACCAATGTGTATGAACTGGGCTAGAATGAGACCATGCGTACAATTGTGCTCTATTATTCACGGGCCTGATTTCGAGGCCCAAAGAACACGAAGACCTGAATATAAATGAAATAAAAACACAAATCACATCTAGGCAGAATTATTTGGTACTTTGATAAGACAAAAGCAGTAGTAGAAAATGTACCTCACCGTAGGCTTGACCTCTTAAAATAATTGAGATGAGCCTCGTTTAAGAATAAAAATGCACGGGGCCCTCAATTAATTGTTATAAAACCCTTAGATTCGGAAGGACCATTTAGCGAATTCCACGGTCTTTCCCGAAGTTAACAAGACGTAGATACTTTAGGCGCGATTTATAATACACATTCTCAAGTATGGTTGCACATTTATGTGACCCAAATCTAAATCTCAACGAAGTCGAAATGTATTAAAAGTCACAAGCGTACTGGTACGGTATGGCCCAAAATGCATTTTCACAACGTTGCAATTCTTTAAAAATGATAAAGCAGAATATTAATAAATGCACGTAAAAATGGAACATATAAAGAAATCAGATAAAAACAAATACAGCAGTTGAGCGACCGTGCTAGAACCACGAAATTCGGGAGTGCCTAACACCTTCTCCCGGATTAACAGAATTATTTATCCGGATTTTTAGTTCGCAGATTGTAACAGAGTCAAACTTTCCTCAATTTGGGATTAAACCATTGACTTGGGATACCATTATTTTCTCGAGTGGCGACTCTGAAAGTTAAAATAAATTAATCACGTTCCAATTGTCCTTAAATTAAAAAAAGTCCTTCCCTTTTATTATATCCCTTCTCGGGGTGTAAATAATAAGTGGCTCGATAAGAAAAAGGAGGTGTGACACAGCCCAGGCCATGGTTTGACCTTCAATAGGTCCTGGACTCTCCGATGTTTGGCTAGTGGGCTGGTCAGGGATGTGCCAGATTTTGTGTTGCTAGGCATGACCACCAGCCTGCCTTGGCATCCCTTAAATCCTTTAATTGCATTTGAACTTGTTCCTAGAATCTAAGTTCTGCCCCCTCCAATGAGCCTTGCCTTGGTACCTTGAGTTCCCTCTAAACCTGGACATTGGAGTACTAACCCTTCCATACTGCACTTTAATTCAGTTCTGTAATGATATCTGGGTGTGAGCATTGCTTGGAGTTCTTGAAACTCCATAGAATTTTGACACATTCCGGATAAGAGAAAGGCTTTGGAACCTGATCCCGGCAGTTGAATCATATCATATTGTTAGACCTTGGGTTTGAATTAGGATTCGTGGATGCAGCTTAAGAGTTCTGGCGTTATTTTATTTCATGTTTTCATTTAATTTGGTTTGTTATAAATTTTTGTAATAACTTATGAGGTTTTAGTAAAAAAGGGGAGGGTTTTATATGTATGCATGAGGGTAGATATCCTACCTATAGGAGTTTTTTTTCCTTGAAATTTATGCAATTTCATATATAGAGATCATGCTCATAAGATTCCTGCAATTTTATATATAAAAATCATGCTCATAGGAACTCTGCATATCATATAGAAATCATGCTCATAAGAATTATGTGCTTTCATGTATAGAAATCCTGCTTATAGGAGCCCTGCATATCATATAGTAATCATGCTCATAGGAATTCGGCGTAGAAATCCTGCTTATAGAAACTATGCATATCATATAAACATCCAGCTCATAAGGACTTCACATGTAGAGACCATGTCTTTAAGATTCTGCATTTTGCATCCATCATAAGGCAAACAGTTATAGGTCAAATAACAAACATGTGCATTCTATATACCATGCTCGTAGGATTTCTCCTGCTACGCCTAAGAAAAATGTTTAAATTAACAACGCTAGAAAGCATGCCTATAGGAACTATCAACCAAATCAGAATCACTCATTTTAAGATTAGCATGTCATTAGTCACCAACTACAGAACTCGTACCATTTTGTTAAAACTTGCAACCCTCTGTAATCAGTTTGCTTCTTTATTACTGAAACTAGTAGAGGCCATGTCTATAGGTCATCATGTAGGCGAACAAGTAAGTAGTTAATTAATTGCACCGGCCTTTGATAAGTTGCAGCCAGGCGAGCCTAATGCGAACCTCTTGCCTGAAGATATGTAATGAACCAGCCTACCTAACGTTAAGAATAACTTGGACCTAATAAGTACATGTAAGACATGCTAAACTGCATGATTTCTGTGATTAAATGAGGCTTATCTAAGCCTTGATTGTTTTGAGATCACATCATTGTTTTATGTGTTTTGGCCTGACGCCTTAGTATTTTAACCTTTTTAAACCTCTGAAAAACCAAGATTCCTCCCTTTAGGATTAGTAGTCCTAAAAGCCTCTAGGATGATAGGTGGGACATGTAATAGCATGATGTAGGTTATGTGTAACGACCCGACCGGTCGTTTTAGAAAATTACGCCCCTATCCCTAATTTAACTGTTCCCCTAAGTTCATTTCTGCTATTGTGGGTTGCCGGGAGAGTCGGTTCCGAAAATTTGAGCATTTTGGGACACTTAGTCCCCAAATAAGAGCTTTGAAACTAGAAAACGGTCCCTAGCCGGAACAGTGTTAAGACGATCTCGGAATGGAAATCCGATGGTTCCATTAGCTCCGTTAGGTGATTTCGGGGTTGGGAGCGCGTTCGGAATATATTTTGGAGGTCCGTAGCTCAATTAGGCTTGAAATGCCGAAGGTTGAAATTTTGGTAAATCCGAACGATAGGTGAGATTTTGATCCGGGGGTCGGAATGGAATTTCGACAATTTCTGTAGCTTCATTATGTGATTTTGGATATGTCCGCAAATTTTCAGGTCATTTGGACGTCATTTGGCCGGGTTTTGGATTGAATGTTAGTTTTGAAAGTTTTGAAGAAACTTAGGCTTGAATCGATGTGATTTATGGGTTTTGATGTTGTTAGACGTGTTTTTATGATTGGAATAAGTTCGTATTGTGTTTTGGAGTATGTTGGTAGTTTTCGTTGGGGTCCCGGAGGCCTCGGGATGAATTCGGACCCTCATCCGGCATTTTGGAACATGAAAAGTCTGCAGAAAAACTGCAGATCACTGGGCAAGATTTAAGCCATCGCGTTCGCGAGGGCCTTGTTCGCGTTCGCGTAGGCTGGGTGCTGCAGAGCATCGCGTTCGCGTCCAAGACGTCGCGTTCGCGTAGTGGAAGAAGGGGAGGCACCGCGTTCGCGATCCCTGTGTCGCGTTCGCGAAGAGCAAGGCGGGTTGGATGAGAAATAAGGTCATCGCGAACGCGTGGGATAGCGCCGCGTTCGCGAAGGTTTAGCCGGCTGTGCATCGCGGACGCGAGTGGAGTCACGCGAACGCGAAGGGTAAAAGGGTTAGAGCATCGCGAACGCGTGACAGGCCACGCGAACGCGATGAAGGAAAAAGGTCTGGCAGTGAGCTTAAGTCCAGAACAGTCAACCCGCGACCCCCATACACTAAAACGCCATTTTTGAGCTCCAAGAGAGGAATTTGAAGGGGAAACGCTGGGATTTCATCGGGAAATCATCGGGGGTAAGTTCCTTGACCTTAATTCGTTAGTTTATCACGAAATCCTTGATTATTTCACTGAAAATGGGAGATTAAAGGTGGGTTTGAACCCTAGTCCTAAAATTAGGAAATCTTTGATTTGAATGGGCAAACGGAGTCCGATTTCGATAAATTTTATATGCACGGACTCGTATTGAGATAAGGAACCCGAATATATAATTTTCGTGATTTTTCGATAAGCGTACCGAGAGTCGGGTTTTGGCAACTTGTGGGTTTTGGTGAATTTTGAGTTAATTTGATTGGGTAATGCCCAATTGGCCTATATTGATGTGATTCTATTGATTTTTATCAGATTCTACTCTTGTGGAGGCCGACATTCGTGGCAAGAGGGTTATTACTTAGCGGTTTTGTGCCGGAATTGAGGTAAGTGGCTTGTCTAACCTCGTGTGGGGGAACTTTCACCCCTAGGATATTATGTGATAGTTTAAATGCCTTGTACGCGAGGTGACGGGCGTGTACATGCGCTGGTTGTTGTAACACACACTTTACTTGAATTTGTCCGATTAGTGATATTCCTGCTCTTAGCTGATAAAAGCGTTACCATTACCCGGTATTACTTAGAAAAGCATGATTAGCTAGGATTCAACATGTTTAATTGCCTAGTTGATTTACTTGAACTCTTGATAAATTGTTGGCACTAGTTTCGGTGAAGTTGTAATTTAACATATTATATTCTCTCTGTGTGTTTTCTTTATTTGATGTGTTGGCGGACTGCGGGTTCAATTCCCGGAGATCCCAGGGCTGTGGGTTCGATTCCCAGAGACCTGGAGTGATGTTGTTTGTGGACTGCGGGTTCGATTCCCGGAGACCTAGGGCTGTGGGTTCGATTCCCAGAGACCCGGTGTAATATTGGTAGGGACTACGGGTTCGATTCCCGAGATCCTGAGTTATTGGTAGGGACTGCGGGTTCGATTCCCGAGATCCTGAGCTATTGAGATACTATTGAGACATGGGCTGCGGGTTCGATTCCCGGAGACCCAGAGGTACTGAGAATGGGACTGTGGGTTCAATTCCCACAGATCCTGGACTTGTTTATAGAGTTGGTTATTTGTTATTAGCTTGATTGTAGACAGTTTCAGTAAATGTTGTTATTTTGGAAATTTTGTTGTTATCTGTTAAACTGTTTATTTTGTTATCATCATATTATTATTGTTTCTCAGTAGGGCCCTGACCTTCCTCGTCACTACTCCATCGAGGTTAGGCTTGGCACTTACCGAGTACCGCCGTGGTGTACTCATGCTACTCTTCTGCACACTTTTGTTGTGCAGATCCAGGTACATCAGAGCAGGCTCGTACTAGGTGATTCCGCAGCTTTCTGGGAGACTTCGAGGTATGATCTGCTACGTCCGCGGATCCGGAGGCTTCCATTCTATTCTAGTATTACTAGTTGACATTTTCTTCATTTCGTTGTTAGATACTCTTTACACATAGAGCCACAGTTGTATTTCTCTTTTAGTCTGTGTTACCGTGGGGTTCCGGATCTTGGTAGTGTTTTATTTATTGTGTGACGGATGTATGTGCCAAGCGGCACGGATTACATATCTTTTATGTTATTTTCCGCTGTTTCTTATTTAAGTAATTATAACTTATAGATTCCGCAACGTGATTAGGCTTACCTAGTCGTGGGGACTGGGTGCCATCACGACATGTTCACAATTGGTGAACTAGGGTCGTGACATTATGTCACCATTTTGTGCTTAATACTTTAACGGGGTGGGACTACTCGTATGATTGGTTACCGGTGTTGTGTGGATGATCCATGTGTTTTATAAACCTAGTGCCCCTTTCCTTATGTAACTTTATTTAATATCAATAAAATCATGTCTTTTCAATCACTTAAAACTCCTCTTTAATTTTACTGCATTATTCCCTGTCTTCTAAATTTTTCTTCTTTGTTTATTCAATGTCTTGATCAATTTTCTACATTTAGACACACCTTCAAACAATTGTAGATCATCTAGACCTTGATCCCAACATACTTGTCACATATATACCCTTATGTGTGAAATTATCTGTGTACCTATTTGCATTAAAGTCACAACATAGCATGGCCGGAAATCACACTAGTGGATCTTCAGGGGTGCCTAACACTTTTCTCTCGAGATAATTTCTAGCCCTTACCCAAACTGTGGTTTTAAAACTCAAAACCCTTAGTGTCCGAATGCACTTAATCATTAGGTGGCGAACCTTCAATTTTAGAAACCCAATTCCCGAAAGGGAATAGAGTTGTCATGCTGAAGGTTGTAAACCCGATTTCGCGAGAAAAAAAGGGTGTCGACATCAATAGCTCTAATACGTAGAGATTTCATGGTTACATGTAAGATTAGGTAGCTACACAATACCAAAAAAATAATGGAGTTACAATTCAGATGATACACGCCCACATGCCCATCACCTAGCATGTGCATCTCCTCAACACCAAAAGAATAACACGTAATTCGGGGTTTCATATCCTTAGCACCAAGTTTAGAAGTATTACTTAGCTCGAACAAGCCAAATCCAATGTCGAGCAAGACAAGCGATGCTCCAAAAATTCCATCTCGCACGTACCAGCTATGAACGACTCAAAACTAGCCAAAAGTGACTCAAACACACCAAATAAACTCCATGAAAAAAATTCCAAATGATAAAGGATGAATCTTTAATCGAAAATCCAAAATCAATCCAAAACACAACCTAATCCCACATCTCTGAACCCGACAAAACTTATAAAATTTGATAACCTGTTAAATTATGAGTCCAACCATACTAGTTTCACTCAAATCCAACTTCGCATCGATGTTCAAAACTTAAAAACTCCCTCTATGAAAGTTTAGGCAAACACCTATAATGTCTCTCTTGAAACCCTCAATCAAATGCAAAAAAATGAAGATTGATTCATGATATAAAATAAAAATTGAGTAAAGGACACTTACCCCAATCCACATGGTGAATATTTCTTCAAGAATCGCCTTAGTTCGAGCCCCATAGCTCTAGATATAAGAAAATGGCCCAAACCCCCCAAAATAGAGTACTTTATAATCATTGGGTGTATTAATGAATCGCGATCGCGGAAATACCCTCGCATTCGTGAAGAAGAATGTGTTGTCCTAGATATAGACTATGTGATCCCGTATAATGCCACACAAATTCGGTACACAGCTCACAAACTGTGTGATCGCTGAAACAAGACCGCGAACGCAAAGAGAAATAGACTCTGCCTAGCTCAGCCCAAAATCACTATAGGAATGCATCCAAACCTACACGAACACATTTATCAAACCATAGAAACCTATTCGAATGCATCTGAGGACTCGCGAATGCGATGACCAATTTCTCCCAATCTTCAAACAATTCTAGTCAAACTTAAATGAACTTTGACCTTTCAACTTTCGAAACTCACACAGAAACATATCAAATCAACTCGGAATGAACTCAAGTTTTGCACACAAGTCCCAAATAATATAATGAAGTTATTCCAATTCCCGAACCATATATCTGAACCGATGTCTTCAAAGTCAACTTTGGTCAAAGGTATGCGCTCTTCCAACCTTCAAATTCTAATTTTTCTCCAATTTGTGTCGAAACCTTATAGAAACATCCAAATGCAAACCCGGGCATACAACCTAGTCCAGAATCAGCATCTGGAGCTAACAGAACCATCAAAACTCCAATCCAAAGTCAAATACAGAGAAGTTAAACTTGGTCAACTCTTTCAAATTAAAGTTTCAAGCATGATGTTAATTCTTCCAAATCGACTCCGAGTAACCTAAAAACCAAAACCGACGATTCACACAAATAATAATACATCATACAAAACTACACATGCCCTCAAACCACTGGGCAAAGTGCCAACCTACTCCTTGAGCTTGAACTTGATTGCTTGAAGCTTGAAACTTGTAGAAAAAGTTGCGGCGTCAGATCCACCAGTTCTCTCTTGCTTCTTGCTATAATTTCTGGTTTCTTTTCTGAGTTTGAAGACCCTATTTATAATTGTGGGATGGAAGATTTGTGATGAGAGAAAATGCTTTTTGACCAATCAGATTGAAGCGTGACAAAGCCGCATTTGATTGGCGAGAACATGTAACTTATGTCACACCTCCCTTTTTACTACCCCCACAGAAAGGACACAAAAATATGTGTGCTTGTAGGGTATACCTCGATGTTCAAATACCCGAGACTGATATAATAGCATAGAGGAAGGAGTTTTTCCAATTAAAGGATAATCGGTTCGGGATTTTTGTTTTGAATTATCAAAGTCTCCACTTGAGATAATAATGGTGTCCCAAGTCACCGGTTAATCCCGAATCCAAGAAAATTGACTCTTTTATTAATGTCCACGAAACAAAGATCTGGATAAGGAACTCTGTTAACCTGGGAGAAATAGGCATTCCCGGGTTTCGTGGTTTTAGCACGGTCGCTCAATCGTCGTTCTTGACTCTTGTTTGACTCATTACAGATTTTAACAACATATATTCACTTTTTACTTTAATATTTTATAGAATTGCGACATCGCGAAAACACACCTCGAGTCACACCGCAACTAGTACGCCTGTGACTTTTGGTATATTTCAGCTTTGCCGGAATTTAAGATTTGAGTTGCACCAGGTGCACACTCGTTTTTAAGGAAGGTATATTAAATCGTGCCTAAGAGTGTCTATCGGCTTTTAATTCTTTTGGGAGAAGCTATGAAATTTACTAGTAGCTTTCCCGATTCTATTTACATTTTTTACTTTGTTACTAAAGGGGGCCCACTATTCGGTGTCATGTGAGGCTCGTCCCGGTTTAATTTTAAAGGCTCGATCTTAATATGTACATACTATGTTATCTATACTGGTTTTTTCCTTAGTTATATTTCAACTATCATTTCAGAATTGGGCCCAGGCCATTCTCGTTGCCATTATTGGGCCTGGGCCTCTGCTCCCGTACTCAATGAGGTATTGGATTTGTCCGGGTCTTAGCGACCCAGACTGCCTTTAGATCTTTGTTCGACAGCCCAATCAACTTTATACTACGGTTCAGGCCCATGTTTTGTATTAGGCCTAAACTAAATGACAATAAACATGAAAAATTCATAATAAAACATATATGAATAAATTGAGAATGAAAATCAATTGCATTTTTATTTATCAAAGAGAAAGATCACTGTACAAGGACTGTCAATATCAAATCTAGATCATAGTTAACTAATGTCGATGAGAATCAACTACTTTTATTCCTTTTTTATTTTCTGCTAACCGATTTATACTAATATTGAAATTACTTCACTAGAAAATTAAGAGGAGACATTCTACCTGGGTGAAGTATTTTTAAACAATTCAATTACTTAATTACAATAACCCAAATATCTACATCTAAGTGATTCAAAGACTTAAGCACAACTATACTACTGACTTTTACTACGATTTTAGCTCATTACAGTGTTATTAACCCAATCGTGAATGAATCATGACTTGAACTAACGTTTTTCTCCTTCGAAACTTATTTATATCTAAATGCAGATCCATAAAATATGATTAACTATATGATCATGACTTACGATACTACTGTGAAAGAGTTGTTAATGATTCAGACTGTGATTAACTATCTTATTTTTAAAGTTTTACCTACTTTAACTAGGTGACATGCTATCTATGATTATGCTACTACTATCAATCTATCTATTATATAATTTTTGTTTTGGTCTTTCTACTTATACATACTACACTACATTTAAAATTACAGATCAAGCTATGCTAGACTATTAACGAGAAAAGTAAGTTAAAAAAAAATACAGAATAGCAATTGTTTTTTTTAACACTTGAACTTCATTTTATTTAAGCACTTCAGCATTACATCTTCAGTCAAACAGGGTATGTACCTGGTTCAGCAAAAATGAAGTCGATGAGTTCTAAGGGAGACAAGAGCAAGCAACAGCAACAGACTCAAGCAAGGCAATGTAACAGTGTAGGACTGAATTTCAAATGAGCAGGACAACACAGCAACAGCAAATAAGAAATCCCAGAAGAAGTCGAGCATAAATCCCACAAACAAGCAGCTTAACCAGTGATTTTCACTCGAACTATGCAGAAAACTATTTGCTATTTGCTATTGTATTCACTCTGAATTTTTCTCTTGAAAAACCAGCCTAAGAATAATTTCAGAAGACCCCCATTAACTCTTTTCAGGAGGTATTTATAGGAGAGGAATGGGTTGATGACTTGGGGAGAAAGTTTGGGATTAAACCCCACTTCTCCCCCTTTTAAAATTACTAAACTTACACTTAAGCCCAAAATTATGTTATCAAAACCCCAGCATGTGCTGGAAGGTTCTAAAGATTCCTTTTTGTGGCCTTTTACCAATGTAACCTTGGGAGTTAAAGATTTTTATAGATTTACCTTTTTAAGGAGACCATTATACCCTTTAACTTCTGTAAAATTGCAGAAATCAGGGGTACAAATGACTCCCTTAACCTCACATGGTTCAAACTATTTACCTATTTACCTTTTGGCTTCCTTTTGTGCCCTAGGGACACTGCTGAATTACCCGACCTACCTAGGTCTGGTTTCCAGCATTTTGGACTTATTTAACCTATGGCCAGTCCTTGCATTGGTATTTAAGGACTGGCCAGTTCTACTATTTAGAACTTAGCCTCTTTTTATTTCATTTTCAGTTAATTAACCCTATTTAATTCATTTTAAAACTAATTGCAGGACTAGCCTACTTTATTATTGTATTTACCCTATTTAAAACTTAGCCAGTCTCAAGTTGAGACTTGGCTTGGGTAATTGAACCCATATGCTGAACGCAATTGGGCCCAAAGCCTTTGCAGGCTTGGTCACTTGTGGTTCAGGGCTCAAAAAGAGCCTGGGCAAGTCTGAATTTGCAGACTTAGCCAATCTTTTGCATAATTGACCTATTCAATTTCTTTTAAAACTGATTGCAGGATTAGTCTGCTTTATTGTTACACTTAGCCTAACTAAATTTTAGCCAGTCTCAAGTTGAGACTTGGCTTGATTAATTAAACCCATTTGCTGAACATAATTGGGCACAAAGCCTTTGCAGGCTTGGCCACTTAAGGTTCAGGGCTCAAAAGGAGCCTGGGCAGGTCTGCATTTGCAGACTTAGCCAATTTTGGAAATCCCAGCCTTTGACTGATCACAGGCCGTGCTAAAGTCTTTGCAGACTTAGCCACCTGAGATTCAGGGCTCAAATGAGCCTTGGTGAGCCTACCTTTGCAAACTTAACCTATTTTGCACAACTAGCCCTTTTGAGGTGGACCAGTGTGTTTGGACCTTGTAGAGTTGGTCAATTTGCAAAATTGACCACTCTTGGTCACTTATTTAACTTGTAGCCTATTTTTTGTTATTTTTAGTGTTAGCCTATTTCAAAACTAGCCATTTTCATGGGATCTAACTCTAACAGCTATAACCAATACCTTAAAGTTGATCAGTGTTAATCAAATAACCATACCAACAAGAACTACTGAAAACTCAGTTATTTCAGCATACAATTGCACACATAACCACATGAAACCAAATATTGTTCATTAGTCAATTAAAACTCGGAGGGAAGTTTGATAATGTTGAATCTTAACTAATCAACTCACATAACTCAATTTCATATAGCAAAGTGTCAATTAATACCAATCAGACTTAGTTACAACCAATTCATGTCAGATGATATATTGAAAAACCCCCAAAACCTTTAAGGTTCATGGGCATAGACATGTATAGAAGCTAAACTCTTACAAACAGTTAATAAGAAAAATTAAACATGGATTATTTTAGACATAAGAGCAATGGACCTTGACAGAATAATATAAGAATGGTAATCAGAATCCACTTTCAAGTATTAACCCTAGCTTGATATATACATGTGATAGATAAGATGAAGATAAAGAAAAGAAAAGACATGAAGAAGCAGTGAAGAAGAATCCTACATCTATCATGTGAAGTAACAGAAGAGAGAAACATAATCACTCAGCCAAGATTAGCATGCCTACTCAGCAGATGAAAGCACATAAGAGGTGATATAGACATGAAATTTGACTAGAATTGCACTAGAACAAACAGAAGGGATGTTGAAAGCCAACAAATAAGAAAACCCTAAATATAATAAAGGGTGATGAAAAAATAGGGAAATCTTTATGAATAGAGAAGCAAACCACAGGATAACCCTAATGAAAGACAACGGCTAAAATACTGCAAAACTAACAAAACAACTTAATACAAAAAAGAATGAGAGTCAAAATAGTATTATAACTTAAACATGCAGAGCAACATAAGAGAATACGGACAAACTATAGAAAACCAACAGATCAGGAGTCACAGTACACAGAAGATGAAGAAGAAAAGGCGAAATCAAGATAGATCTTTTAAGCCAGAGAAATAAAACAATCAAAACAGAAAAAGCATGAAAATGAACATGATGAAGAAAAACCCTAATACTAACAGATGATAAAGAAGAACAAGGATATCAAGGTCGAATCTTCAAAACAGAGAAACAAACAAAATCCAGACAATGAAAACAGAAGAAAAACATGAAAATAAGCAGGCGATAGAAAGCAATAAAACACAGAAGGGTAAGAGGACTTAGCTTAGCGGGGTCTGTCCCCCAAGCTTTTCCCTTTTATTTCGTTTCACATCTTTTTTCTCGGACTTTTGTTCTCTTTTTTTTCGTTTTTTCTCATTTTTCTTTCTGTTTTTCTGGTTTTAGACTTCAAGACGAAGTCTTTAGGGCTCCTAGTTGCAGAGGGGTGTTTGGAGAAGGTAAAAGGCTAGATCTTGATTGGGGTTGGGTTTTGAGTCGCCGGAGTTAGGTTTCCGGCGACCCTTTTTGGGATTTTCGAGGGGTTTTGGGAACATTCGAGGGATTTCAAGGCTATAGGGTGTAGATCGGACCAAGGCAGTCCTTTTGGCGTTGGTTTGGAGAAGGGTTTCATACTTTGGTGGTCACCGGTGGTAGGTTCCGGTGACCGGAGTTTGGAGACGAAAGGTCTGTTTTGAGGCTTGGTCGAAGAAGAACAAGAAGAAGAAGAAGAAAGGGGGTAAAGGGGATGGCCAGAGACCACCGTGGAGGGTGGTGGCCTCCATGGCCGGTAGGGTTTCAGAGAAGAGGTGAAGAAGGACATGAAGGTGAAGAAGAAAGGGGATTTGGGCGGCTAGGTTTCGGGGGAATTGAAAATGGCTGGTCTTAACCAGACCAATGCCTTATATAGTCGGGGAGGTTGAGGTGATCTGGGCCGTTGGTTTGATAAAGATCAACGGCCACCAATTGCGTTACTAAAGCGGCGTTGTTTTATTACAAATGAAGCCCAGGCTGTTGACCATTAGATCAATCCAAACGAACGGCTCAGATTTGATCTCACAATTCATTTAATTAATTAATTCCGCTAATTGTCTCAGCCGTTGGATTTGTCATGATGAACGGCTGAGATCATTTGCTTCTTAATGAATTGGACCTGTTTCCTTTGGGCTTAGGGACTGGGCCGGCCATTTGGGTCATATTTGGCCCAGTCTCATTATACTATGTATTTTTGTATTTTTTCTTGTTATTTTAATTATTAAAACACCCTCTTTTATATTATTTTTTTCTTTTCTTTTATGAATTATTAGAAAAACTTAATTTCCTACTTACACTAATTATCTAATATTTTTTGCAATTTTTCTACTATTTTTCCCTAGTTTCTACTATTTAAAACTATTTTGATGATTTTCTTCTTAAAACTAATTAATTCAAACAAAGTAAGTACTTAACCTATTTTTTTTTATTTTTCTAATTTCCAATTATTCAAACACACAAAATGTAGCTAATTTCAACAAGGCATGCAATTGCACTCAAAAATATATTTATTTTAATTTTGGAATTGTTTGCCCGGTGCAAAAATCATGTGCTCATAGCTGCCCCTCTTTGCTCGGGAACACGAAGAGTTTCAGTGCAAAGACAAGTGAGCAGTAATGAGAGATTTTTGCACATTGGCACATTCCGTGAAAGCATTTTTGGAAAACGTTTTGACCGCACCCTGCTTTAGAGGTTGCCTATATATCCTGGGCTAAACAGGAATCAGGTCAGTGTAGTTCGGAAAGGTCTGGCAGTTTAAAAACTACCAGACTCACTGTTGCATTGACACTATTGAGACTTGCCGACTTACTCCTTATTACACCGGGGGGGGGGAATGTAAAATGAAGAAGCTATTCTAAGTTATGATCCTACAATTACGATTGTTCCTAATGTAGCTTTTGTTTGCTTCTTCTTCTCTTTTTCTTGATTTTCTGTGAGGCCGACTCTCTTTTTTTTGTTGATTTTCTTTTCTTGCTTTCCCCTTCTTTTTTTTTGATTTTCAATGATACTTCTTGTCCTCGAGCTGAAGCCTGCTCAAAACAAAACAAAAACAACAAACTTTTCTTCTGCCCCAGTGTGGGCTTTAGCTAACATAAACCCAAAAATTGCAGGAAGTAAATGTGCAGAAAAGTATTCCCTCGTTAGATAGGTGGGCGCCTGGACAGAAATTGAAAATGCATGAAATGCAGTGCAGAAAAGTATTTCCTCGTTAGATAGGTGGGCGCCTGGACAGAAATTAAAAATGCATGAAATGCAGTGCAGAAAAGTATTCCCTCGTTAGAAACCACCAATGTGTTTTAGTTATGTAACGACCCGGCCGGTCATTTTAGAAAATTACGCCCCAATCCCCAATTTAACGGTTCCCCTAAGTTCATTTCTGCTATTGTGGTTTGCCGGAGAGTCGGTTCTGAAATTTGGAGCATTTTGGGACACTTAGTCCCTAAATGAGAGCTTTAAGGTTAGAAAATGGTCTGTAGCCGGAACAATGTTAAGACGATCTCGGAACGGAAATCCAATAGTTCCATTAGCTCCGTTGGGTGATTTCGGGGTTAGGAGCGCGTTCGGAATGTATTTTGGGAGGTCCGTAGCTCAATTAGGCTTGAAATGCCGAAGGTTGAAATTTTGGCGAATCCGAACGATAGGTGAGATTTTGATCTGGGGGTCGGAATGGAATTCCGACAATTTTTGTAGCTTCGTTATGTGATTTTGGATATGTCCGCAAATTTTCGGGTCATTCGGACGTCGTTTGGTTGGGTTTTAGATCGAATGTGCAATTCGGGAAGTTTTAAGAAATTTAGGCTTAAATTCGATGTGAATTATTGATTTTTGATGTTATTTTGGCGATTTGATCGCGCGAGCAAGTTCGTATGATGTTTTAAGTCAGTGTGCATATTTGGTTTGGAGCCCCGAGGGCTCGGGTGAACTTTGGATAGGCCACGAGATCAATTTCTCATGTTAGAAGTTGTTGTCTGCAACTGGTCTGCAGAGTTCGCAAATGCGAACAATAGTTCGCAAATGCGAACTCCCCACTATTCTGCAGAGTTCGCAAATGCGAACAATAGTTCGCAAATGCGAACTCCCCCTATTGTGCCTGTGTTCGCAAATGCGAACAATAGTTCGCAAATGCGAACTTGACACTACTGTGCCTGTGTTCGCAAATGCGAACAATAGTTCGCAAATGCGAACTGGCCACTATTCCGCCTGGGTTTGCAAATGCGAACAATAGTTCACAAATGCGAACCTCCCCATATTTAGTCTGTGTTCGCAATTGCGAACAATAGTTCGCAAATGCGAACTTCCCAGTTTTGCCTTGGCTTCGCAAATGCGAACTTCCCACCCTTAGCTTATTTTTCAAACTCCAGAAATTGGTCGGGGTTCGCAATTGCGAACCCATGTTCGCAAATGCGAACACAGAGACCTGAAAAACACGATTTCCAGCTTCAATCTTCACATTTCACAACCCAAAAACACCCATTTGCGATTCTTCACGAATTCCTTCTTCTTCAAAACGATTGTAAGTCACTTTTTACTTAATTCTTTCAATTCTTAACATCATTATACATGTTTTTCAATAGAAATCAAAGGTTTTCATGGTAGAATTTCTTGTTTTTGGTAGAATATAGGGTTTTTCATAAATTGGGAAATTGGACCTCGAATTGAGGTTTGATTTTGAAACAAATCATATACTTGAACTCGTGGGGGAATGGGTAACCGGATTTTGGTCCAAACAACGAGTTCCGATCATGTGGGCCCGGGGTCGAAATTCACTATTCCGGGCAGAATGTTGTAAAAGTTGTAATTGGCCTTAGGAATTTGTTTGTTGAGTAGTATTGATGATATTAATTCAATTGTGTATAGATACGATTGGATTGGAGCCAAATTTGAAAGGAAAAGGGCATTGCCACGGATTGAATTGTTCGTAAACATTGAGGTAAGTGGCTTGTCTAACTTTGTGTGGGGGACTTTCACCCCTAGGATATTATTGTGATACTTTAAATGCCTTGTACGCGAGGTGACGGGCGTGTACATGCGTTGGTTGTTGAACACATACTTTACTCAAAATGTTCAATGAGTGATATTCCTGTTTTTAGTTGTTAAATTCGATATTCCTACCGGTAGTAGTTAGAAAAGCATGATTAGATAGAATCTAACTGTCTAGTTGCTTAATTGGCTTACTTGGGTTTTTCTTGGTAATCGCTGGCGTTGTTCATCGGCGAAGTTATCGTTAAGCATATTATACTTCTCTCTGTGTATTCCTTTACCTGTTGTGGTTGTGGACTACGGGTTCGATTCCCGAGATCCTAAAATTTATTGAAATATGGACTACGGGTTCGATTCCCGAGATCCTGAGATTTATTGAAATATGGACTACGGGTTCGATTCCCGAGATCCTGAGATTATTGAAATATGGACTACGGGTTCGATTTCCGAGATCCTAAGATTATTGAAATGTGGACTACGGGTTCGATTCCCGAGATCCTGAGATTATTGAAATGTGGACTATGGGTTCGATTCCCGAGATCCTGACTTATTGGTAGGGACTGCGGGTTCGATTCCCGGAGATCCTGAGTTATTGAGATATTATTGGGACATGGGCTGCGGGTTCGATTCCCGGAGACCCAGAGGTACTGAGAATGGGACTGTGGGTTCAATTCCCACAGGTCCTGGAATTGTTTTATTGAGTTGTTTATTTGTCGTTAGCTTAATTGTAGACAGTTGCAGTAATCATCTTATTGTTGTTATTTCGGAAATTATTATCTTTTAAACTGTTTATTTTTGTTATCATCATTATATTATTGTTTTCTCAGTAGGGCCCTAACCTTCCTCGTCATACTCCATCGAGGTTAGGCTTGGCACTTACTGAGTACCGCTGTGGTATACTCATGCTACTCTTCTGCACACTTTTGTTGTGCAGATCCAGGTACATCAGGACAGGCTCATACTAGGTGATTCCGCAGCTTTTTGGGAGACCTCGAGGTATGATCCGCTACGTCCGCGGATCCGGAGGCCTTCTTTCTATTCTAATAGTACTAGTTGACATTTTTCTTCATTTCGTTGTTAGATACTCTTTACACATAGAGCCACAGTTGTATTTCTCTTTTAGTCTGTGTTACCGTGAGGTTCCGGATCTTGGTAGTGTTTTATTCATTGTGTGATGGATGTATGTGCCAAGCGGCACGGATTACATATCTTTTATGCTATTTTTCCGCTGTTTCTTATTTAAGTATTTATAACTTGTATATTCCGCAACGTGTTAGGCTTACCTAGTCGTGGGGGACTGGGTGCCATCATGACATGTTCACAATTGGTGAACTAGGGTCGTGACAATGCATGAGATGCAGTGAAGAAAAGTATTCCCTTGTTAGATAGGTGGGCGCCTGGACATAAATTAAAAATGCATGAGATGCAGTGCAGAAAAGTATTCCCTCGTTAGATAGGTGGGCGCCTGGGCAGAAATTAAAAATGCATGAAATGTAGTACAGAAAAGTATTCCCTCGTTAGATAGGTGGGCGCCTGGACATAAATTAAAAATGCATGAAATGCAGTGCAGAAAAGTATTCCCTCGTTAGATAGGTGGGCGCCTGGATAGAAATTAAAAATGCGTGAGATGCAATGCAGAAAAGTATTCCTTCGTTAGATAGGTGGGGGCCTGGACAGAAATTAAAAATGCATGAGATGCAGTGCAGAAAAGTATTCCCTCGTTAGATAGGTGGGCGCCTGGATAGAAATTAAAAATGCATGAGATGCAGTGCAGAAAAGTATTCCCTCGTTAGATAGGTGGGCGCCTGGACAGAAATTAAAAATGCATGAGATGCAGTACAGAAAAGTATTCCCTCGTTAGATAGGTGGGCGCCTGGATAGAAATTAAAAATGCATGAGATGTAGTGCAGAAAAGTATTCCCTTGTTAGATAGGTGGGCGCCTGGACAGAAATTAAAAATGCATGAAATGCAGTGCAGAAAAGTATTCCCTCGTTAGATAGGTGGGCGCCTGGACAGAAATTAAAAATGCATGAGATGTAGTGCAGAAAAGTATTCCCTCGTTAGATAGGTGGGCGCGTGGACAGAAATTAAAAATACATGAAATGTAGTGCAGAAAAGTATTCCCTCGTTAGATAGGTGGGCTCCTGGACAGAAATTAAAAATGCATGAGATGCAGTGCAGAAAAGTATTCCCTCGGCTTGATAACCGGGGAATGGATTTTAAAGATGCTACCTTCCTCTTTTTGGTATTTTCTTTGACCGATTGTTTCTCACCTGTGAATTTCTCCACTTATTGTCAAACTTTCTCTTTTTGGTGTTTTTCTATTTTTCCGCATTGGTCACATTCAAGGTGATTAGTGACAATTTGTTCTTGTATGAATCATGAAACAAAATTTATTAGATACAAACTGCTGGCAACTGGCATCTACCATCCCTGCCTCTTATTGCTGTCCTTTTTTTTGCTTTTTCTTCCACTGTGTGGTTTTTCAGCTGCCTATCTCTTGCAAACTCTTTTTTGTATTTTCTTACTTTTTCCTTTTTGTTTTGTTTTCTTTTCCTTTGGCCATGTTTGCCAAACTTCTTTATTTTCTCCCCAACTCTTCTTTTCTTTCTGATCCGGTGTTGTTTCAGCTTTCGTCATCAGGAGCTGGTAGTTAGCTCTCAAAAAGGCAAACAATGAAATGCAGAAAAATGAGAGAGGGTAAGGGTGTTTCGGAGAGATGATAGAACTTATTTGGGCGTTGTTGGCTGATTCCGCTAACCATGCCATGTATTTAAACTCCGACCCAGTTCGTTCCAATCATTATTCTGACTTCAAATTGTTTTCAACCCAAATCGATACTATTTTTTGTTGCCTTTTCTCTCTTCATGGTAATCCTTACGATCGCCCTACGGTGCCTCGAAAGGTTTTCACCAATAGGACTCTCTCATTTATTCTCTCTCAACCTCACAATCGCCCTGCAGAGCCGTTAAAGGTTTTCACTGGCAAGACTCTCTCATTTTATTTCTCTCAAACTCACAATCGCCTCACAGTGCCGGTTAAGGTTTTCACTGATGAGACTCTCTCATTTTTTCATTTTTTTTCATTTTTCCTTTGTCTTTTGTTTTCTTATACCACAGGTATTGTCCAATGTCTTGTTCTTCCTTCATTGCATATGTTATCATTTTGGAATTGATCAGAAGGTCTTTCTTTGGACCGTATCGTGGCTTTTGGATGGGTTAAAGAAAGAAAGGTATAAAGGCTCAAAATTTACGAGGGTTCAAAAATATTTACAACTCTCGGAATTATTCAATATAACTTCTGCCCCAGTTTCAATATGTGGGGAATTTTTGGATTTTTCTTTGTCGTGACTGAACCTCAGCGAGGCTGCCTACGTACCCTTTCGGGATCAAGTCAGACGTAGTTCATTAAACGTCATCAGTTAATGAATTTCTTTTGACTTTTTCCCGATTTCTTTGTCTTGTCTTTTTTTTTCATTCATCCATCATTTTTTCATTTTGTCAATTTTAATATTCATTTTCCTTATTGCGCTATAAGCGATTCCGAGAGAGGGGTATGAAAGAATATATTAACCAAGGCTCAAAGGGGGTATCAATGGATAGAGTGTTTGGATAGAGAATAAAACGCCTTCATCATTTCAATTCCAAAATCACAACAAAATACAAAACATACAATTGAAAAGGAGTCATACATAGTATCTTTTGACCGCATCTGAATTGATAGCAGTCTCTACGCACTTTCCTTCAATATCTGTCAAATATAATGCCCCATTGGACAACACCCGCGATACCAAAAATGGTCCCTGCCAATTTGGCGCGAATTTGCCCTTTGCATCGGCCCAATGAGGTAAGATACGCCTCAATACGAGTTGTCCGACTTCAAACTTCCGAGGATGCACCTTCTTATTGTATGCTCTGGCCATTCTCTATTGATACAACTGCCCATGGCAAACTGCGGCCAATCTCTTTTCATCAATCAGACTTAGTTGTTCCAGCCGGGCTTTTACCCATTCTTCGTCATCTATTCCAGCCTCAGCTATGATCCGTAATGATGGTATTTCTATTTCTGCGGGTATAACAGCCTCCGTCCCATACACCAATGAATAAGGTGTGGTTCCAATAGAAGTACGCACTATCGTGCGGTAACCCATAAGAGCAAAAGGTAACTTTTCATGCCATTGCCTGGATTCCTCCACCATTTTCCTAAGGATCTTCTTGATATTCTTATTTGCAGCTTCTACTGCCCCATTCGCCTTTGGCCTATAAGGTGTGGAATTGCGATGTGTGATCTTAAATCTCTGGCAAACTTTTTCCATGAGGTGACTATTTAGATTGGCTCCATTATCTGTGATGATCACCTTGGGAATTCCGAACCGGTATATAATATTCTCATGCACAAAGTCCACCACCGTTTTCTTTGTCTCTGCCTTGAATGTCTTCGCCTCAACCCACTTGGTGAAATAATCGATTGCAACCAAAATGAATCTATGCCCATTGGAAGCTGCTATATCTATCGGACCGATAACATCCATGCCCCAGGCGACAAATGGCCAAGGTGCAGACAACGTATGCAATTCATAAGGCGTGGAGTGAATTAGATCTCCATGCACTTGGCATTGGTGACATTTCCTCACGTACCTGATACAATCACGCTCCATAGTGAGCCAATAATACCCGGCTCTTAGAATCTTCTTTGCTAGGACATATCCGCTCATATGGGGTCCACAGGTTCCAGCATGTACTTCAATCATAATCTCATCAGCTTGTTGTGCATCCACATACCTCAATAACCCCAAGTCCGGTGTTCTCTTATATATAACTCCTCCACTGAGGAAAAAACAATTATCCAAGCGTCTGATAGCTCTTTTCTGATCTCCAGTGGCCTGCTCCGGGTATTTACCAGCCTTCAGGTATTCCCTGATGTCATGATACCACGGTTCTTCATCTAATTCTCCTTCCACAGCAAAGCAGTAAGCATTTTGATCACGTACCTGGATCTGGAGTGGATCTATATAGGTTTTGTCCGGATGATGCAACATGGAGGACAGTGTGGCCAAAGCATCTGAAACCTCATTGTGCATTCTTGGGATGTGTTTGAATTCTATGAACTGGAATTTTTGGGACAACTCATGCAAACAATGCTGATAAGGTATCAATTTCAAATCTCTTGTCTCCCATTCTCCCTGGATTTGGTGTACCAAGAGATCCGAGTCACCCATGACCAAAATCTCTTGAATACCCATGTCAATTGCCATCCTTAATCCCAAGATACACGCCTCATATTTGGCCATGTTGTTGGTACAGAAAAATTGAAGCTGAGCTGTGACGGGATAGTGTTGACCCGTTTCCGAAATAATTACTGCTCTGATACCAACTCCCTTACTGTTGACGGCTCCGTCGAAGTACATCTTTCATCCTGGCTTCTCATCCTGTTTTATTTCCTCGACATTCATTGCCTCCTCATCCGAAAATACGTCTTTAATGGCTCATATTCATCATCTACGGGGTTCTCTACTAAGTGGTCCGCAACCGCCTGCGCCTTTATCGCTGTACAAATTACATAAATAATGTCAAATTCTATGAGCAGAATCTGCCATTTAGCAAGTCTTTCTATAGGCATAGGCTTCTGAAATATGTATTTCAGAGGATCCAACCGTGATATGAGGTATGTGGTATATGCTGTTAAATAATGCTTCAATTTCTGAGCCACCCAGGTCAATGCACAACAAGTTCTTTCTAGCTGAGTATATTTCACCTCGTAAGATGTGAACTTCTTACTGAGGTAATATATAGCTTGCTCTTTCTTGCCTGTCTCATCATGTTGCCCTAGCACACAACCAAAGGAGTTGTCAAGCACTGTCAGATACAAGATCAGAGGTCGCCCCGGCTCTGGAGGAACTAGTATTGGAGGATTGGCTAAATATTCCTTGATCTTGTCGAAGGCTTCCTGACATTCGTCGGTCCATTTCACTGCTGCATCTTTCTTTAACAACTTGAAGATCGGCTCACATGTTGATGTCAACTGAGCGATGAACCGGCTAATGTAATTCAACCTTCCCAATAAGCTCATCACTTCCTTCTTGTTCTTCGGCGGAGGTAGATTTTGGATGGCCTTGATCTTTGATGGATCTAGTTCAATACCTCGTCGACTCACTATGAACCCCCAGCAGCTTCCCTGAAGGTACTCCGAAGGCATATTTCGCAGGATTGAGTTTAAGATTGTACCTCCGGAGTCTTTGGAAAAACTTTCTCAAATCCCTCACATGATCATGTTGCTTCTTGGACTTTATGATGACATCGTCCACATACACTTCGATTTCTTGGTGCATCATGTCATGAAACATCGTGGTCATTGCCCTCATATAAGTTGCCCCGACATTCTTCAATCCAAACGGCATTACTCTGTAGCAATACGTTCCCCAAGGTGTAATGAAAGCAGTTTTCTCCGCGTCTTCTTCGTCCATCAGGATCTGGTGATAACCAGCATAACAATCTACAAATGAACCGATCTCATGCTTGGCGCAATTGTCGATCAATATGTGGATGTTTGGTAGTGGGAAATCATCCTTTGGACTGGCTTTGTTGAGGTCTCTGTAGTCCACACACACTCTGGTTTTTCCATCTTTCTTTGGGACTGGCACAACGTTCGCCAACCAGGTGGGGTATTTGGTGACTCGTATGACCTTTGCCTCAAGCTGCTTATTCACCTCTTCTTTTATCTTTACACTAATGTCCGTTTTGAATTTTTGCAACTTTTGCTTCACTGGCCGGCATTCGGGGTAGATAGGCAACTTGTGTACCACCAAGTCAGTACTAAGACCGGGCATGTCATCATAGGACCAAGCAAAGATGTCCTTAAATTCATGCAACAACCTTGTCAATTCTTCCCTGAGGGGTGTCTCCAAATGAACACTAATTTTTGTTTTCCGGACATTATCTTCGCTCCCCAAATTGATGGATTCTGTCTCACTCAAATTCGGTTTGGGCTTTTCCTCATATTGGTTCATGTCCTTACTTATTTCCTCCAGGGCTTCCTCATCCTCACATTCTATCGCACTATCCTCCTCAATTTCTTGTATGATAATGCGACTGTCAAAACTGGGTCGAGAATCCTTCATGCATGACATGGCATCAAAATCAGCACATACGGAACTGTACAGAAGAAAAGACAAAAAATAAGGCGAAAATGAAGAAAGAAGAAAACTGCATTTCATTGATAAAAAAGATGAACAAAGTTTGGGATACATTTTGATTTTTCTTTTCATGGGGGTGGGAGGACTACAAAAAGTAACAACTGCTTTTCCGGGAAAATGATGATGAATTTTCAAGAGCTAACTACCAAGACTCCTTCCTGATCGGGAAAGGAGTGGCTTCCCAGTTGTTGAGCATAACACTAGATCCCACAAATTGCACATCCATCCTGCTAGTACCTTCCCCCATTCTCAACCATGTTCACATCCCCAAATATCTTCTCAAATCTCCTCATAAGCTCTTCGTCGGGTCGGGTCTCAATGTACCTTGACGCGGCAGATGTCCGATTTTTAGTACCAAGCTTGGTAAAGGTGTCGGATAGTTTGGGTATAGGCTTAGGCAGGGTCCAGTTCTTTTTGGTTTTGCAGGCTTTTTGGATGTCGGCGTAGGTGGGTTTGAACCCTAAGCGGAAAGTATCTTTGTTCACTGGCAGCTAAACTGGTTGGGTGATTCCTTGCAAAGCTTTCCCGAGCCCTTTTCCTGGTGCATTCCCGTTTTTAAGCATTTCCCGGTCCACCATCACAGCAGTAGGTGCTACCGTAGGGATTGGCAGTTTCTCTCCTTCAGCAATTTTGTTCACTGTTATGGTATCTGTCACCTGGTATACCCAAGGACCTTTTTCTCCATCAGCATCATCAAATGGCATCACAACATTGCATGTATTTTCCTCTCCATGCACCACGACTTCTTGTTGCTCCCATTCAAATTTGACCATTTGGTGAAAGGATGACGACACTGCTTTGGCTGCGTGGATCCATGGTCGGCCCAGCAATAAATTGTAAGACACAGCAATGTCCAATACCTGAAATTCCATTGTAAAATCCACGGGCCCAATGGTCACCTCCAAGACGATGTCTCCCAACGTGTTCTTACTTCCACCATCAAATCCTCTCACATTTATATTGTTTCTCCGAATTCTGTCCGGGCTGATATTTAGCTTTCCAAGAGTTGACAGCGGCCAAATGTTTGCGCTTGAACCATTATCTATCAACACTTGGTAACCACTGACTCACTCTTCACTGTAAGATAAAGCGCCCTATTATGCTCGGTTCCCTCAACTGGCAATTCACTATCTGAGAATGTAAACTTATTGGACTCGAAGATCTTATTGGTAATCTTTTCAAGATGACAGACCGAGATCTTCTCCGGGACATGCGCCTCATTCAATATCTTCATCAGAGCTTTTCTGTGTTCTTCCGAATGGATCAACAACGAGAGCAAAGAGATTTGTGCGGGTGTTTTCCTCAACTGTTCGACTATGGAGTAATCCTGCGATTTTATCTTTTTGAGGAACTCCTCCACCTCTTCTTCAGACACAGGCTTCTTCAACTGATTCTCTATTACTGCCTTCATTTTTCTTAACTCTTCCGGGGCAAAACACCTCCCGTACCGAGTTAGACCGTGAGTTTCATTGATTTCTCCAAATACCTCTTTCCCTTTGTAAATCACTGCTACCTTGTTGTAATTCCAAGGTACAATCTTGGTATTCACCACCGGCAACTGCACCACCGGTCTTATAATCACTGGTTCCACGCTCGCGCCTTTCACTGTTAATACTGGCTTCACGCCTGGTACTACAACCTTCAAATTCTCCACCACTGTTTGCCTTTTCACTGGTTCTTCGACAATCATTTTTCCTTTTTCAGCTTCCTTCTCCGTTCTGCTACTGGCTTTAATCATCATAACAGACTGGGACGGCTTCCGACTGCTCTCATCCTGCGCCAATTCTATCATATGCGTTTTATGGTGAGCTGGCAGTGGGTTTTGCGTAATGTTTGGAGCCTCCGGAGCCTGCACTTCAATCCTCTGGCTATCAATAAGATCCTGGATAGCATTTTTCAGCTTCCAACATTTCTCGATATCGTGTCCGAGAGCCCCTGAACAACTCACACCTGACCGACTGATCGATGTTCTTCGGGGGTGGGTTTGGAAGCTTAGGCTCAATTGGGGTCAACATTCCCAATTCATTTAATCTATGATAGAGGCTAGTATAGGACTCCCCCAACGGGGTGAATGTTTTCTTTGCTCTATTTCTCATCTCCGGGTCAGGCCTGGGTTTGTTTGGGTTTCTGTAGGCTCTAGGAAAAGGGTATGTGTTTTGTGTGTGGTAAACATTATGCGGGGTTTGCGCTCGCCATACATGTGGCGGTGGTGGTGGATAGGTTTGGGCTTGTGGGTGGTGGTAGTGCGGGGCAGTTGTTGGGTAATATGGTGGCGGTGGGTTGTATGATGCTGGTGGGTTATATGTGGTTGGTGGGTTGTATGGGGTTGGTGGGTTTGGTGGGTATGGCTGGTACGGTCATGGTGGGTGATGATGTTGGTTGCGGTTCCAAGGCCTACTTTCTACAACTGCTACTTCTTCTTTTTTCTTCTTCCCAATTGTTCCTCCATTCCCAGTCTGTATGGCCTGATTTGTGGCCGTAATTGCTGAAAAACTCATGATCTTGTTGGTTTTTAAACCTTCCTCAACAAAACTTCCCATCTTCACGACCTCATTAAAACTTTTCCCAATAGCTGACACTAGGTGCCCATAATAAGTAGGCTCCAAAGCCTGCAAAAAACAATCTACCATTTCACCTTCCTTCATCGGCGGATCTACCCTCGCCGCCTGTTCTCTCCACCTAAAACCAAACTCCCTGAAGCTTTCTCCCGGCTTTTTCTCCATCTTCGTGAGCGATAATCTATCTGGTATGATTTCCAAATTGTATTGAAAATGGTTTGCAAATGTTTGCGCGAGATCGTCCCAGATGAACCATCTGGTGTGATCCTCGCGAGTGTACCACTCCAAAGCGGAACCGCTTAAACTTTGGCTAAAATACACCATCAACAGCCCATCCCTCCCCCTGCACCTCGCATTTTACTGCAATATCCTCTAAGGTGGGCCACCGGGTCTCCATGTCCACTGTACATATCAAACTTCGGCAACTTAAATCCAACAGGAAGTTGCACTTCAGGAAACAGACACAGATCCTTGTATGCCACGCTTACTTGTCCTCCCAACCCTTGCATATTGCGAAAGGCGTTCTCCAAACTCTTCACCTTCCTAGCCATCTCCTCTTGCCCTGCATTTTTAGCAAGCTTCTCTTCGCTTGTCTCCATCAGCGGAGTGTAAGATTTGTGTTGTCGGAAGGTCGGCTCAAGTGGGCAGTAGTGGGGGTCTTGTATATGGAACATTGATTCGCTAGATGATTTGTGTAGGGTAGCAGGTGGAGGTGCCACATATACTGGAGCAACCTGGGGTGGATGGGGTGGTACTTGTTTCGTCAGAGGTGGTGGCACTTGGGAAGTGGAAGCATAATAGTGGTGATAGTCAGGGTATGTAGAGGATGAATTCATCGTGAGTGGCTCAGGGTTGGGATTAGTTGGAGGGATGTATATGGGATTGGCAGGATAAGTCGGCAAGGGTTGACCCCTCGACCAAGCCTGATACATTTCGACCATCTGTTGTTTTAGTTTGTACATCTCTTCCTTCATCCCGGCTACGTCCACAATTTCTTCCTCCTGGGCGGGATCCATGACTGTTGCTTCAATCTCTTGTGACACAGCTTTTGTCGTTTTCTTATATCTCGTGTTGTAAGGGTGAGTAGCCAGAATGCCAGTTGCCACTAGAATCTGAATCCCACAAACATCAACACCCGTTAGTGGTTAGCGCATGATAAGATGCAACGGTTTTAGAATAAGCACATTTTCCTTGGATCGTCATGCATCATCCCAGCCTTCGCTTATTTGAACCAATCATCACTCTTTTTTTTTCTTTTTTTTCTTTTTTTTCTTTTCCCTCACTTCATAATTGCGTTCCTATTTATTTGCCTATCGTAATTAAAAGAAATAACATAAAGCAAAAGGATTGACAACAACTCTTGATTTTTATTGATAGCTCAAAAATATTGGTTTACAAGATGATGTTGTAATGTAAAGAAACATAAAAGTAGAATGCATGCCCTAAGAATACATTAATGCTCCTAGTGCCTGCGAGACATCGTTCGGTCTTGCCGCGGGCCTATATGCTAATCCCTTTTGGAGCCTATCCAGGTCAGATATGACTTGCTGCACAAAGAACTTCACCGCTGATACAAAGGTTTCTTGGGACATATCTTCACACAGCTGACTCTTCCGGGTGATGTATTGAGTAATACGAACAATCTTCTCTCGAATAACCCCTTTTTCTTGAAGCAATCGGCCGATCTGTTCAGTGCGAGCATCTAAGGTATGTTGGTTATCCTTCTGTATTTGCTGCAGCTCCAACTCTAGTCGAGCCATAGTTGTGTAACAATGCTCTCTCTCTTCTTCGAGATCCTTGATAACCTTGTTACTTTTAACCGTGGTTGAAACAATTTTCTTTCTCAGTCGAGCTACCTCAGATTCATGCCTATCCTGTAGCTGCTGAACCAACTTGGCCCTTACCTCAGCATCTCTGGTTATTTGCTTCCGAGCCCTGACTAATTCCTTTTCTGCCTTGTCCAAGTCAAAGTTGTAGTCATTCACTTTGCGCCGAAGAGTCTCAATCAATTTCTCATCCCGGGCTAAGCGAATGGGGGTCTCGGATGCAATTTTCATTTGAGCAACCTGAGCCTTTAACATTTCGTTTTCTTTCTTCAGCTGCTTTTTCTCTCCTTCATCAGATGCTGCCTGTAAACCACTTTCAAACTGGAGATTTCTCAATTGTTCTTCCAACAAGCCGATCTTGGCCTTGTATTCACTTTCTTTGGCCGCCCAATTCCGGTTTTCCTTAGACTGCTCTACCAAATCTTGTAAGTGAAGTCTTTTCGAAGGACGCTCGTGCTCAATACCCTGTCGATACCATGTGGAATATCCAGACGACACTTCCCCTCGAGCTCTATTTTGCACACAAGTATCTACTTTCAAGTTTTGACATTCGTTCCAAATTTGACGGACCTTTGCTTCCGGGAATTGCCCATCCGGACTAATTTCTATCACTTGTGAGCTGAGGTCCCCGTCTTTTGGTATAACTTGACATCTACCCAGCTGTCGCAGGGCCCTGTACGGGGCGTAAGGTTGGATACTTTTTAAACCCATGATCAAAAAGTGTGACCCTTCTGTCGGCATATAAATTACCTCGTCAAGAGGTAACCAATCATATGTCCAATCAATCTGGCCATCGGTCAATGATCGAAGATGCGAAATCCAATCCTTTAATCCCTCTGGCAATTCAACTTCTTTTGTTCTCGTGTAAAATTCTTCCAGACATGTTCTTCCAGTCGGACCATAATTTGAGAACGAAGGATGATGGCATAGATGTTCGATCAACCAAATCTGCAAAATCAGATTGCATCCCTCGAAGAAGTTAGCTCCTGCTTTGCATGCACAGTCAAGGCACGGTAGATGTCAGCTAAAATCATTGGAGCTAGAGTACAATTGTCTTGCACTATCAATGTGCTTGCTACCCCGGCAACCTTTATACTGATATGTCCATCTTTTCTCGGAAATATGACAATTTCGAGAAATGCCACTAAGAAAGCAAACCTTCGATGCTCCTCCCATTTTGCTCGGTTAGACTTGCTACATAACTTGTTTGTGGAGTTGTTGAAACCCCCGATATGTCCATACCTACTATAGATGAAGTTCAGGGAGCAAAATCCGTTGGCTAAATCCTCGTTGTGGACATTCCTAGCAATTTTCAAAGAATCCAGAAAGTGATGCACCGTTACTGCTCTTGAGATACCGGGTATTTTCCTTTTAAGGGGACCTCATTCTTCCCTATATAGAAAGCAATCTCCTCCAGAGTAGGAGTGAGTTCAAAATCCGGAAGATGTAATACATTGTGTACAGGATCCCAATATGTGACCAATGCTCTAATTACGTCGCCTCGGGGAATTATGTCCAATATCCCCGTGAGATCTTTCAAGTAACCTTTGATCGAGTCCTGACTTTTTGTTTCCATGTCGTGCCACCATAGTCTCAGGTCCAAAGGGATTTTATTCATTAAGGAGAAATGTTCATTCAACATTGTGCTCATCCTGCACATTTATTAGGGAGATTTTATTTAGAAAAGAGAAAAATCTTTTTTCAATGCAAGTTTTCATTTTTTTGAAAGAAACATGGCTTTCGAAGTGGCAATTATTTCCAAAACAGCCTTCCGGCGTCCTTTCGGGACATTCGGCCATTTCCAAAAATAGCAGTCACTTCGATTATTTGAAAAAAAAAAATTTTGGTCTTTTCTAAAGGTGTGGTTGGACCCGTTTAAGGGTTGCTTATGTATCCCACCTAATGGCGAGAATCAAACCTGCGTAGTTCGGTCAGATTAGTTGACCAATTATTTCAAAACCAATTTTTCCAATTTTTGGATTTTCCGGATACCCATTTTCACTAACTCTTATTTCTCTCTCTCTCTTTATTTTTCTTTTCAACAATTTTCTATCCTCGGGAATTTTGCTGATCCGCATAACGATCAAGGACAATAAAATGCAACACATAACATGCTCAGTCTTTTTCAAATACCGGGTCACCTGTCCTAGACGGACCCAACCCCTGTGTTGAGTCCCCTAAGTCAGATATGATGCAAATAATCGTCCTAGACCTATGTTCAACATCTTATAGTTTTATAGAATGCTAGACCGTGTACCCGAGCGGACAACTCGAATCGAAGAGGGGGCTACGTACCGGTGACTCACGGAGTCAATCGGCTTTGTAACTTATTCGGCCTCTGTTTTCTTAATTTTTGGGTGACTTAACAGAAAGGGGAGTCTCAACCAGTAAGCACATCCCCGGGGGTGAAGAAGAGAAGGGTTTTCGGCACAGTTTTTATATACAATCCATATAGTATCAAAGCGATAAAGCACATAGCATGTTGTTCAAATCATATAGCGAAATCAAATAATATCAAGAACGGCAATTCTAAGGAGCTCGAGTTCTTAAACCCTGAAACCGAAGTTCGGGGTTAAGATTCCCAGCAGAGTCACCAGAGCTGTCACACCTCCCTTTTTACTACCCCCACAAAAAGGACACAAAACTATGTGTGCTTGTAGGGTATACCTCGATGTTCAAATACCCGAGACGGATATAATAGCATAGCGGAAGGAGTTTTTCCACTTAAAGGACAATCGGTTCGGGATTTTTATTTTGAATTATCAGAGTCACCACTTGAGATAATAATGGTGTCCCAAGTCACCGGTTAATCCCGAATCCGAGGAAATTGACTCTTTTATTAATGTCCGTGAAACAAAGATTTGGATAAGGAACTCTGTTAACCTGGGAGAAGGTGTTAGGCATTCCCGGGCTCTGTGGTTTTAGCACGGTCGCTCAATCGTCGTTCTTGACTCTTGTTTGATTCATTACAGATTTTAACAACATATATGCACTTTTTACTTTAATATTTTATAGAATTGCGACATCGCGAAAACACACCTTGAGTCACACCGCAACCAGTATGCCTGTGACTTTTGGTATATTTCAGCTTTGCCGGGATTTAAGATTTGAGTTGCACCAGGTGCACACTCGTTTTTAAGGAAGGTATATTACATCGTGCCTAATAGTGTCTATCGGCCTTTAATTCTTTTGGGAGAAGCTATGAAATTTACTAGTAGCTTTCCCGATTCTATTTACATTTTTTACTTTGTTACTAAAGGGGGCCCCACTATTCGGTGTCATGTGAGGCTCGTCCCGGTTTAATTTTAAAGGCTCAATCTTAATATGTACATACTATGTTATCTATACTGGTTTTTTCCTTAGTTATATTTCAACTATCATTTCAGAATTAGGCCCAGGCCATTCTCGTTGCCATTATTGGGCCTGGGCCTTTGCTCCCATACTCAATGAGGTATTGGATTTGTCCGGGTCTTAGCGACCCAGACTGCCTTTAGATCTTTGTTCGACAGCCCAATCAACTTTATACCACAGTTATGGCCCATGTTTTGTATTAGGCCCAAACTAAATGACAATAAACATGAAGAATTCATACTAAAACAGATATGAATAAATTGAGAATGAAAATTAATTGCATTTTTATTTATCAAAGAGGAAGATCACTGTACAAGGACTGTCAATATCAAATCTAGATCACAGTTAACTAATGTCGATGAGAATCAACTACTTTTATTCCTTTTTTGTTTTCTGCTAACCGATTTATACTAATATTGAAATTACTTCACTAGGAAATTAAGAGGAGATAGTCTACCTGGGTGAAGTATTTTTAAACAGTTCAATTACTTAATTACAATAACCCAAATATCTACATCTAAGTGATTCAAAGACTTAAGCACAACTATACTACTGACTTTTACTACAATTTTAGCTCATTACAGTGTTATTAACCCAATCGTGAATGAATCATGGCTTGAACTAACGTTTTTCTCCTTCGAAACTTATTTATATCTAAATGCAGATCCATAAAATATGATTAACTATATGATCATGACTTACGATACTACTGTGAAAGAGTTGTTAATGATTGAGACTGTGATTTACTATCTTATTTTTAAAGTTTTACCTACTTTAACTAGGTGACATGCTATCTACGATTATGCTACTACTATCAATCTATCTATTACATTGTTTTTGTTTTGGTCTTTCTACTTATACATACTACACTACATTTAAAATTACAGATCAAGCTATGCTAGACTATTAAAAGTAAGTTAAAAAAAATACAGAATAGCAATTGTTATTTTTAACACTTCAACTTCATTTTATTTAAGCACTTCAGCATTACATCTTCAGTCGAACAGGGTATGTACCTGGTTCAGCAAAAATGAAGTCGATGAGTTCTAAGGGAGACAAGAGCAAGCAATAGCAACAGACGCAAGCAAGGCAATGCAACAGTGTAGGACTGAATTTCAAACGAGCAGGACAACACAGCAACAGCAAATAAGAAATCCCAGAAGAAGTCGAGCAGAAATCCCACAAACAAACAGCTTAACCAGTGATTTTCACTCGAACTATGCAG